>JANKOE010000204.1:13227763-13248972 GCA_026284465.1 Erythroxylum citrifolium
ATTTTGATTTGGAGCGTTCGCAAAAATCTACTCTTTATATTTTCTATTTAGAAGTTATATTTTTATGTGCTATACAATCCGATGGATATCCAAAAACCTGAACAACCCAATAGATTTGGATATGGGTAGTAAATTGTAAAAATCGATGGATATGGATATGGATATAAATATGGGTTGAGTCATAAAAAATGGATATAGATATGAGTAGAGTAAAACCCGAACCGAACCCTACCAATTGCTATCCCTATCTACCATAGGTTGATAATAATAATATTGAGTAAAATTGAATGCCATACATGAATCATACCATTATTTAGCTATTGCCATGTTAACATTATGAGCTACTTCTCTAGATTGTAAAGCACTAAGAATCGAAGGCTAAGCTCTAAAAGTTGTTCACGGTTTAAAAACATGAGGCACTTGTCTTCTTCTTTTCTTAACATCAAATTTAACATTTCAATTTTGTTGGGTAGGAATACTACCACCTTCAACATCTTCACTATCACCCTAAACACCAAAAAAAGAACTACTACAAATTTCGTAGTTCAATTTTTGCCTTATATCTTTCTCATACTGATACTTTTCAAGCAAAGTCTTCATTTGTCATTTTATCATGACTCACATTCTTACAAGGCTCCACATCACCTTTGATCCCAGCTAAATGCTTCTTTAATATAGTGATGCCACTACCTTTCAAATGCTTGTTATAATACAAACAAATAATATGGTTCTTCATTCCAAGAATCAATCTAGCATGAGCTTAAAATGGATCATCGAATCTTTCTATACTTGAAGCGACCGAATTATCAGGTGTATTTGACTTTTCCTTTATTTATCTATAAAAATAAATGAAGAAATATATTAAATGAACTTAATACCATTTGTATCAAAATCAAGTTGTGTATAATAATAGGAAGAAATAGAGCAATAATAGTTTCTCAACAATCATATGATATATATATGCAAGTGACCTTCATAAACTTATACAAATGATTTTTAAAGAAAAATTGATGATTAAGCACATTTTATCAAAGAAATTCTCATGTTTCTTCCCCCAAACTTCAAATATATACATTTATTGCTACATTTTCATAACTATAATCTATTTTGTATGCTAACACAATATAAACATAAAGTCACAAATCAAAACTATAATTTATTTTGTGAAGTTACATAATTCTAATATAAAGTCACAATTATAACCATTTTTTATAATTACATAATTCAACCATAGCTCACAACTATAACTCATTTTGTGATTATATAATTTAATCTCATTGTTATAAGTTATATCTATAACCCAATTTGTATAATCACATAATTCAACTATATGGTTATAAATATAACTTAATTTGTGTGATTATGTGATTCAAACATAAACTCACATCTATAACCTATTTTGTATGATTACACAAATTTGTAACTATAACTCGTTTTGTATGATTACATAATTTACCTACAAACCCATCTTTTATGATTATACCTAACTATCATACACTCGCATATTTAACTTAATTCGTGTAATCACACAATTCAACCTAAATTAACTAATTCATTTTATATATTACAAAATTCAGTTTATAATATATTTTATAAAAAAGATCAACATTTAATTCAATAGTTATCAACTTTCAAACAATAACACAAACTTCAATTTTATATTAAATGATTTAATCCCCAATTTCCATAATCCAAACAACACAAATGATAAAACACATAAAAAATTCCAAATCCAAACATTGTAATTCCATATAAATCCTCAATCTCATTCCTCAAATTCCAAAATTCAAACAAAATAAATACATCTATCTATTCCAATATCGAACTATTCTCAATTTCCAAAATGAAAAGTCTAAACTCACAACTATAAGTCACTCTCACACACAATAACTACAACACAACACAAAGCAACTAATCAATACTCGAGCACATTGTACAGAATTTAATTGTTTAAGGTGATTTGCATTTTACAACCTTGAGGCGTAAAGTTAGCAGCTCCACTCGGTGTTGGTGAAGCTTGAGTGGAATGGTATAGGTGACTTGATGAGGTGAGTTAGGTGACTAAGAAGTGACTACGATAAAGGATAGAAGGAGTGGTTGACTAGTTGCTTGACTGCGAGAGAGTGAGGTCGAGACGACTGTGGCAAAGGTGAGATAGCAAGAAAGGGTGAGGCAACTGCTTTAACGAGATAGGGTGAGGCGAGACGACTATGCATGTGCGAGAGGATGAGGCGAGAGGAAGAGGGTGAGGTGAGGTGACTACATAGGTAAGAGAGGGTGAAGCGGCTACTACAACAGAGACATTAGTGAAAGGTGAGATGCGAGACTGAAAGTTAGAGGCTGAGGTCAAATCAAGTTTCAGTGGCATACACTTCAAATGTAGGGATACTTTTGATGATGTGAAGGGCTCACCAGTAGAACCAATTTCTGTCGAGCTTAATTTCACAAAAATTGTTCAAGCTAAAGGTGATATTAAGAATGCTAAAATTATGCCCGCACGGGTAGCTCGGTTGGCAATCTAGCAGGGTAACTTGGGACAGGGACCAAGGTTCGATTTCCGGTAACGAGAACGCATGGGCCGCTCTGCTAGGTGGTTGACCAAGATCAAACCGTGGTTTAACCCCTCACAATCTAGTCGGGCCCGAGTGTGGGAGTAGCTGGGGTGGCTGATTCCACCTTTTGGGACAAGAATGCTAAAATTATTATAAGTGATGAAATGATAAAAAGTTGGAATGGTACGGGTGGAATTGATAGAAATATGTCAGTAAGGAACAAGAAAAAATCCAATGGTTTTGATATTGAAGCTCTTGAAATTTAGTTATCAGATGGCCAGAATGTAAAAAACCAGACTTATTGCACAATAATGTTATAATCTCATAACCTCAAAGTTCTTCATTTAGGATAGAGAAGATGGGTAGTAGAGCCCAAACCCCTTTTGTTTCATCAATTAACCTTTAATAGGGGAAGACCAACTTGATATACAATGTGAGCATTCAAAAAGAGAACAATATGCTTGTTTCACTGCCATGAGACAGTGAGGAGATGAACCACAACTTATCTCAAATATCACCTACAACTTTAATGCTTCATTTATTAGTTTTACGTCTCCTTCTAATGAATCATGTCCATAAAATGATAACTTTCTGTTACAAATTATCCAATAAATCTTAATATCTAGAAAACATCAATATCTTTGATAAGGAAACAATTGAGTATTTATAGTAAAATCCCAAGTTAGAATTATTAATAATAAGATTCTAACTATAGAGAAATCTAAATTTAGAAAAAATCCTTCAAATTTTATCATCTAAATTTTTAATTGAGCCAATGATAACGTTTTGAAAAATCTCAAAACATTGTCATTCTAAATCTAGGAAGTTTATAAGTAATTTTTATTTTTTTAGATCCCATTGTTCAAATAGGATGCTCAACTAGTAAGAGTGTTCATAGGAAAAAATAAAGAAAAAATCAAGTAAAAATTTTAACAAAAATTTGATAAAGATGTTAAGTTAGGGTTTAAATTAAATAATTATAAAACATTGATACTCTTTTAGAACACTTTGAAACGTTTAGATTCAAATTGAATTTATATGAAAACATTATGATCCAATTTGACCATTTTGCCCAACTTAATTTAGATAATGTTAAAGTAAGTCCTACATTTAAAACAAAGGGCAATTTTGTCTTTTTATTATTATTTATATCGGAATACAAATTAGATCTTAACATTTCAGATCATTTAAAATAAATCGTATTTGTAAAATGTTCAAATTAAACCTTCAAAAAGCAAACTGAGTTATATCTCCATCGGTTTTCTACCATATCATTGCTTATGTGTCAAAAATGTATTATTTTTAAATGTACTTATAGGTACTATAATGTCATGTGTCTGTCATATGGTACTATATGACATATTCATCTTAATATAATTTCTATTAATTTAATATGATTTTATTAATTTTAATTGTTTTTAAATAATTATAAATAAAACTGATTAACTACCCCATAATAAACCTTAATATGATAAGCTCTAATATAATCAACTATAATATAATTAAACCCTAATCTAATAAATCTTAATAAACCCAGATCCCTAATTTCTTTATCCTCTCCATTGTCTCCTTCATCTTAACTATATAAAAATCAAATTTGAATTCCTCTTTGGCAACCTCTTTTTGGTAACAATGCTACTCTCTTCGGCAGCACATCTTCTTCTAATCTTGTGACCCATCTTCTCCTAATTACATGACTTCTCCTTGTTAGACATTGAATTCCTCCATCGATGTTATGCGTGTAGAGGTTGGTGAGTTAATCTCTGTTAAGCCAAGTGAAAGTTCCACTAATGAGGTTTATTTGCCATTCAGCAATTATATATATATATATATATATAACCTGGTTTTATATATGTGATGATCATAGGACTTACAGTAGTTTTGTGCTGCTACCACAATCATTCTATCATTAGTACTTCATTAAGCAATTAATTGTACTACTAAACTAAGAAATGTTACAATCCATGTTTTGACGATAACAAACATAAGTACTACTAATGAATTTGAAATTAATGAAAGCAATATAAAAGCAATGATGGTTATGCACAAATCAACATGTATCTCATAAAAAAATTAGAGAAAAGTCGAAGTTCAAGTCATTCAAATGAAGAACAAAATCAAAACCATGGAAGAACAAGGCATAATAAAGTTATGAATGAATATTTGTTGTTTATTATACTTTCTATTTGGTCATTTTGATATTTTAAGGACTCATTATGTATAAACACATCATCATTTTAACTTATTGTATAAGTCTTTTCAATCATTACGAGGAATTAGGATTTGATCTAAAAAAACTCTTTTGATCCTTAAAAAATTCGTTGTGAAACATTTGGAAGTGTTTAAGTCAATTTTGTATTAAGAAAATTAAGTTTGAGCATTTGAAGATGTTGGAATCATAATTTTAGGTGTATTGGTTGACATATATAAGTTAGTGGCCAATCAATGTAGGTTAAAGTACCCAAAAAAAGTTATTAAACCTTATATGCTAAGAGTTTATAAGAAAATTGGTTGATGCATTGGTTAAAAAATTCCTAACAGCTAGTGAATCTATACACTCAATGCATATTGGTAAACTAATATCCTACACTGGTTAACCAATGAGCAATAACTAGCCATTAGCTATGTCTAGTTCTTATTTTTAATGGCTAATTTGACCTATAAGCTCTATAAATATATGATGTTTTATTGGTTTAGATATGAAAAGATATCTAGATATTGTATAAACACATTTCAAATATTTTACAAAGGTTTTATGTGCATTTTTTGCTGCATTTTGAAGTGGGTAAGTCTTTAAGTTTATCAAAGTGATCCAGTAAGGAATTTCAAGCTGTAATTCTTTTACAATAAGGGTTACTCCTCACCTTAAAGAAAGATTACAAAAAGAGTTACTCTTTAATAGTAAAAAAATAATACTATTGTAAAAAGGTTCCTCCTTGCCTTGTTGAAAGAAAAGATTTAATATAAATTCTAAGAAATGTCTTGGAGAGTAGAAGAAGGAATAAGTTGTTTGTTAAACCACTACAAATTGGTTTGTCTTTCTTCTTCCCTATACTCTTTAAATTATTGTTCGATTATATTATTGATTTAAATTAAGCTATTTTTATCATATATTGATTCTTATTCAATTATAAACATTAGATAAAAAATAGTTATTTAAATTTACGACACCTAATTCAACTCCTTTCTTAGGTTCCATTAAGGACTGACAAGTTGTATAAGAGAGGGTATCTTGGTATTTAAAATTCTAAAGTAATATCACAATGACATACTAACGCTCATGCTCACACAATTAAGAGGAACAAAATATTAGTAGAGTCCCTTTCTTTAATGGAAATTCCTAATCTATATTGAAAAACTAAGATGAAGTTTTTCTTAGTGGTTGATAGTGTGATTTATGGGAAATAGTTTTAAATTGTCCCTTCACTCTTATGAAAGTCATAAATACCAACTAGGTACCTAAATTAAAGGAAGAATATAGTCCTTAAAATAAAAAACCTATCTCTTTAAATAATAAAGTCATTCATATACTATTTTATACACTAGGTAAGAGTAAATTTAATAAGGTTATCCATGTACGAAACCACTTATAACATTCGCACACATTTAAAATCATACATGAGGTACTAATTAAGTTAAAGAAAGTAAAACAAGCATGCTAACTCTTCACTATGAACTATTCCAAATAAAAATTGTTTCAACTTTGACTCTTGAAAATTACTTTTTAAACATACATCCTCAATTTTCCTTCAATATGGACTTATCTTGTAACAACCCAGACCACTAGCCCACAGATATTGTCCGCTTTGGGCTTTGGGCCCAGCCCCTCTCCACCATAGACTCGTCTTCCCTAGTATGGGAAGAGTAAAATTGTGAGGGACTTGGAGCCCAAAGCGGACAATATCTGTGGGCGGGTGATCTGGACTGTTACAAATAGTATCAAAGCCGATAACTGAACCGTTGTGCCAGCTAGGCTGGACCTTAAAGGGGGTGGAGAGTGTGAGATCTCACATCAGTTGGAGAGGGGAACGAAATACGCCTTATAAGGTACGGACACCTCTCCCCCCAAAGACGCATCTTCCCGAGTGCAGGAAGAGCAACACCGTTAGGGGTTTGGAGCCCAAAGCAGACAATATCTGTGGGCAGGTGGTCTAGGCTACTACAAGTGGTATCAGAGTTGATTCCCAACCCGATGTGCCAGTGTAGGACGCTGAGTCCTAAAGAGGGTTAGGCCCTAAGGGGGTGGATGATGAGATCCCATATCGGCTGGAGAGGAGAACAAAGTATGCCTTATAAGGATATGAATACCTCTTTCTCAAAGATGCGTTTTTCCAAGGGGTGGGAAGAGCAAAACCTTAAGGGGTTTGGCTCGAGAGGCAACCCAAAACGGGCAATATCTATGGGCGGGTGGTCTGGGCTTTTACAAATGGTATCAGAGTCAGTACCTTAACCGTTATGCTAGCTAGGCTAAACCCTAAAGAGGGCTGGGCCCTAAGGGAAGTGGAGAGTGTGAGATCCCACATCGGTTAGAGAGGAGAACGAAGTATGCCTTATAAGGTTATGGATACCTCTCCCCCTTAAGACGTGTCTTCCCTGATATGGGAAGAACAAAACCGTGAGGGGCTTGGAACCTAAAGTGGACAATATCTGTGGACGGGTGGTCTGAGCTGTTACACTAGTCGTTTTAGGATAAAATTGGCACTATGAGTTCTAAGACAAGCGTCAGACACATATTTCAATTAGTTTTTCTATCCTAATTGTTTTTATAAGACTCTCGTTTTTAAGGTTTTATATGATAAGAGGCTTCTTATGATTGTAATTTACATATCATCACTATTGCTGAATCAAAACATTTGGAGAGTTTTCTTCAATCCTTTTAAAGTACTCTTATTTTAAGTTGCTTAAAGATCTTAAGATCTAATCTAGCTTACTAATGGCAATCAAACCTTAGGATCTTATCACTTTCAATCCCTTTTTTATGGAGTTTGGCAATTTATATCTTTCTTAGTTTACTTTAGTGATTGAGTTTTTTAATTAAGCTATTTGATAAAATGATCCTTGATCATATTCTTATTGATATTAAATCTCAGTCAACACATTATTAAGTATCATATCACAAACCTATCACATATTTTGAAATTAATCCTAATTGTTCTTTTTTTATACTAAAACACACGAAACCAATAATCAAGACCTAAAATTCTAGAATCTTTATTTATGAAAAAAAATTGGTGTTCTTGAACCCTTTCTCAAAAGTGATAATTGTAGTAAAGGTAATAAGATTAAGTACTTGCGTACTTGCATGACTTCTAGACTAAATCACCTTGTGTAATCTTAAAGGATCTCATCTTAATTTTTCATTACTTAATGTTACCGAATCATAAAGTCTGTGTCAATTGCTGACAAAGTGAGTTTCAAATTGAATTTTTAGTTGCCTAAATCTTTCTAATGAACTATAAGGAGCATTTACTACCAATTTATTGTTGACCTTATCTATATAGATTACAAGACATGATATTTTATTACAATTATTAACTTATATAGATCCATCATCTTTTATGAATTATATAATATGATAGTGTTGATTTTTATACCATTGTAGAGTTCTAATTGTGGTATCTAAAATTTTGATGGGTAAAGTTCAAGAAGTATATGAAAGGGTTTTCAAAATCAATATTTATATGCTTTTGGTATTGTTATTATAACACATTGGTCAATGTTGATTTGTAACAATGAATTACAAGTGGGATTGGGACTTTATTCTAATACCTTTTTGAATTATTTGTCCATTATAGTTGATTTCACAGCAACATTTTTTAGCACGTCAGAATTAAATAAAAGTATTGAATTCCTTATGCTGCAATCAAGTTTAAGTCCATCAAAACCTAACTTAATCTTTCTTCACGATTGTTGACCAACAAGTTTGTTTATTTTAGAATTCCTTATACCACTCATATTTTGGTGTTTCACTCATACTTTTAAAATACAAATGTTTAGTATAAATCAATCAAAAGATAAATAAGAGAGATATGTTAAATCCAATTGTTTATTGATATATTCATATGATAAAATAGAAAACAACTCAAGTTACTTCTAAGTTGAAGCATGCTCTAAAATAACTACTTAATATCTTTCTACTCAAAGCTCTTAATAAGAATTTTCTCTCAAAACTCTACACTCTTTTACATATGATTGGATGTACTTAATATTGTGTAAACTATATTATATAGTATGTCTTTATATAAGCTTACAAGACATCCTTTAACCTCCAAGTTGCCACTTCTTCTACTAACTCCCCTGAGTTAGTAGGGAATTATGCCTTTTTGCCACTAACCCCACTTTAATATATAGGAAATATAGTTTGGAAGATACATATTTTGTTGTCATATTATTTGGCCTCCACAGGAATTTCAATTGTACTTATATTTATCACTATAGGAATTAGGTTCAAGCTCTCACTATTTTATCCCAATATTTATATGTTATTTTCATGTATCACCACATCATCACCTCTTAAACATAAATGCCTTGATAAGACTTTGATTTAGTCATCCCAAGCCATATTTATGTATGATATATCCAAACACACATATGGTACATTCATATTGCTTTATGATCTAATTTAGCAACAATACGAGCTGTTATATAATAAAACTTATAGATTTACTTACCTTCTAATCTCCTTGTTAAAGTTAATTGCCTTCACATACCTTTGATCTTAGTATGAATTAGATTTGCCTTTCATCTTTGGTTCACATATAAATCTCGTCCATCATTAAATATTTTTTCTAAGTTCACTAATTTGCGCCAAAACTCGCTTATACTCAATTTTTTATTGATATTTTCCCATTTTCTAGCCTACTTGTAAGTATTTTCTTTGTTTTCTTACCAATATTCCATCTTCATATTGACTTCAGTTCTAAGCATTAGTTATAATTCAGTAACACTTGCACATTTTTAAATCTTAGACTTAAGGGTCCAATAATCCACTTGCACTAGAAAAAATTTAACATCCTCATTAAAATAATTCTTAGACATTCTTTTATAAGTGATTCCCTCGAGAACTCCTTAGGAAAGTTTGAAGATAAGTCTTCATTTTCATAAGCATGTAACCCATTTACCATTTTCCCTCTCTTTCTCGTTGCTTTTTCTTTTACTTGGAAGCTCCTTCATAAGAATTATTATGCCTAATGTAACATAATTTTTCAAGTATACTTCTTCTTCCATCAAGTCCTCACCTTTCTTTCCTTGATCCTTAGCAATTGCAAAAATTATTTTCTGCTCACTGGCTTTCTATTTTGGGCATTCTTGAGAAAAATATGGCTCTTCATAAGTGAAATAAGCAAATCTCATTTTCATTGTTTATTTGAATTATGGTAAGAAGTTTCGCATGTCTTCTCATTACCTTTCTCTTAACCATTATATGTTCTAAAATTCTTCTCGTCTTCTTTGCTAGTTCAAATTGGTGGTGGCATTTAGAGATTTACTAAGGCATTTGCAGTTGCTATTCTGCTAGGAATGTTCTTCATGTTTTGCCTCTGAAGCTTAACTTAGACGAAGCAATACAAGGTCGTTATAACAACTTGTCCTCCTTTCGACATGTTTTTCACATCTAATATCAAATATGTGAATTGCCTCAAATACTCCCTTAATGAACTATCTTGGCTTAACCATTTCAAAGTTTCTCTGAAAACTTAAGTAGTGTTATTGGTAAGAAATTAATCTATTAGCTCCTTATTCATCTTCTCTTAAATGTCAATGAGAGGTATACTCACATTGATATCGTTTGAGGTTTTTGTCCTCCACCATAACTTTTTATCATTCATTATCTACGTTATTGTGATCAACACTTTTTCAACATCAAATACCTTTTGTCACCCGTAAAGTATTGCGCTATATTCGACAATTTTTTTTAACTCTTTGACACTTTACTTGCCATAAAAAACTTATGGCTTTTGTACCTTCACTAAAGTGCTCTCTGGTCAAACACCTAGTTCATATCTAGATATAACACGTTTAAGTAGTCATAGCTTATATCCTTATTAGATTTCAAATGCTCCTCAAGTGTTCTATCTATTTCTTGAAGCTCTTCACTAAAGCTTTAAAACATTTCAAAAAAGGAACCCAATCCTCATTCATTAAGGCTAGAGGACCAATGATTGTCTCTATTCTAGCAACTCTTTATACGAGATTGCTTCCAATAGCCATTGTTCACTAACAAAGCTTTAATACTAGCTTTCATGGCCACTTTTTTTTGTCACAATATAATTGAATAAAATTATTGAAGTCATCATGCAACAGTCAAGCTTAAGTTCATCAAAACCTAACAAATCTGTTTGTTTTCAATTGCCTCACACCACTTATATTTTAGTATTTTACTCACATAATTATTTCGTACAAAACAATCAAAATATGAATAAAAGATATATGATAAAGCTAACATTTTACTAACCTATTCAGACAATAAAATAATACAAACTTGAGTTACATCTAACTCAAAGTATTGTATCAAACATCCACTTAAGATCTTCATACTCAAAGCTATTAACAAGAGATTTCTCTTAAAATTTTCAACTCTCTTATGGATGATTAGATGTGCTCAATATTGTGTAAAATAAAACATAAAGGATGCTTTTATAGATATTGACAAGAATTTAGGACTATGTGACTAAAAATACCCACTTTCTTCGCTAACCCATCAAATTAGTGGGAAATTACTACTTCTCCTAGTAACTCCACCAAGTTAGTACTAGTTATGCCTTCTTTCTACTAACTTAACTTCGCACATATGAAATATGGTCTCAAAGATGCCCACTTTATTGCGACCTCATTTTGCTATTTTTTCACTACTTGAAGAAGTGCTCTCACTTTATAAGATAGTGATCTCACTTGGTTAGCTCACTACTTTCATATTCTTATCTTGTGCCATCACATCATCTCCTTTTGAAAACAGATATCTTGATGAGCCTTTGGTTTAATTAGCCTAAGTCATCTTTATGCATGTTCCATTCATGTATGTCCATGGTGCAGTCACATTACTCTATGACCTAAGTTACTAATAATCTAAGTCATTGTATAATAAACCTTTACATATCTTATAACCTCGTCAATTTTAAGTTCATTTATGCGTCCGCAGACTTAGCACGACTTGGTTGTATCTTTCACCTTTTGGTGTCATATCTAAATATCACTCATAGCCAAAATTTTTGCCAATACGCACCAATACATGTCAATACTCATATAGTTCTTAATTTTTCACCAATATTTGCTCATTTGTGTTGCCTACTTGTAGGTTGTTACATTGTGCCATTATCAACATGTCTTCTTTATATTAACTCAAATGTCAAACATTGGCTAAAGTTCGCCAACACTTACATGATTTCTTAACTTAGACTTAAGGATTTAATATTAGGCTTCATTTGGAACTAGCTTAGCCTGTTTGTGTACTATGAGGTGGTCGAGCGTGAGCCTAGTTTAGAAAGTCGCAATTAAAGCCAATAATGGATGTTATATATTTTCAATCATTGTTATAAGGCTTGCATAATCAAAGTTAGAACGTATTTGTGAGGGTAAAGGAGGTAGGGCCATTATATCCTTATCTTGTCTAAACAAAAATATGGGTATATGATTGTTAACCATATACTTCTCAAAATTAACTAATCATGACCAGACGATAGACACCAAATGATATAGTATAATTTTAAAACGCTTGAATTCTTTGAACTTAGGTATGAGCTCAAGTATTCAAAGACAGATTTGACGTGATGGGTTAAAAAGTAATTTGCTTATATTTTAAGCATCTTCTCAATATGCCTGTAGAATCAAGTATTAGAGTATTTTTGGCATTTACACTGAAGAAATTAAAAACTGCAATCTTCTGGAGCTGTAATATAAGCTTGTGTGTGCATATATATATATATATATGACTACGAAAGAGTCCAAATGTATTCTTCTGAGAGTGATCACATGTGTGTGATTCTACATAGTAAAGGCAAAGATCTATACTGAGGTGAAGAGCTACTAGTAACGACTTTGTTCTTAACCAACCTTGACATTTGACCTCTCATCTCTCTACACACCTTCTCGAGTTCCTTCACTCGCCTTTCCATCTTCTTTATTGCCAATGTCGTGTCTTCGTTTTCCCTTGAAGGGACCTTCTGATCAATGTCATTGAAGCAAGTCATCTGGGAACTGCTCAAGTTGTCAAATGGAATAGTAATCTTTTTATGAACATGCCCTTTCGGAGTGGCGTTAGTGGACTTGAGGGACATAAATGCTTGACATGCAATATTCGGAGGGGTTTTTGGGTTTATGGCAATGTCTTTGGATGCTTCAAAGCTAAGCTTCTTGTAGTTAAGGCATTCATATAACGTCGATCTCACTTCAGAGGAAAGGGTCGGATGTGACTGCATGTTTATTACCACCAACAATAATAAGATGTGATTAATTAATAAAGAAGATAAAAGTATGTGAGGAAGCTTCCTAACCACCTGAAAAAGAAAAGGGAGTTATATCTAGTGAAGTGTTAAGCATAAAGATGGAGCCTTAACTCAGAAGTGTCAAGCATGTTGGGCTTGAGAGATTTCCAGGAAAAAAGGACAAACTAAGCAATAGCATGCAAAGACATCAGAACTTGACAGAAAACATGGCGTCAATGATTAGTTGTATAATTAACTCATAATGAAAGGCAGGATTATCTTAGCAAAAATCCATGCAGGTCAATAAAAACAAAAACTTATTTAATTATTAATTTCAATATAGATATATTTTTTATTATTTATAATAATTATATATTAGATAAAACTTAAAGATAAATGATATTTAATTAATTAAAATTATTTTAATCTCTTATATAATATTTATTAATAAATTATCAACAAAAATAATTTTGTTTTATTGAAATAAAAATTTAAAAATTGAATTTTATTTGGAATTACTATTTATTTTAAATATATTTTAATTATTAAATTAAAATTTTATTTAAATTTTATATGTTTGAATATATTTTAAATTATATTATATTTATTAATAACTATTTAATGAATTTAATTACAAAATATTAAATAAAATAACATTATTTATAATTTTAATTAATTAAATTATTCGTAATTATTATTAATAACTAATATATTAAATAATTAAATAATATATTTTTAGTTGATAGTAATTGAGGAAAAAAAAAACTGCCTTTTGTAATTTTCACGAATTTTAAAAATAGGGAAAAATTAAAACTCAAAACCTAAATTAATAACTCAAATAAACATATTTTTATTAAATTTAGAATAAAAATAAAAATAAAAAATTAATAATATAAATAAAAACAATTAACACTTATCTTTTCATTTATATCAAAATCACACACGGGATTTTCTGACGACAATAAAAATATTTTATCTTTTATCTTTATGTGTGCCTCTCCCAGCAACTGTTAAAAGAGATTTTCAAGGATAATAAGAGGCAAAAATGTATTATGGTGTCTTATTCTGTCATATGAATCTCAGCTATTTATTTATGTGGGCTCTGCGTAGGTTCCGCATAAATAAACGCAGGACTCGTATAAATGAATGGTTGAGATTCATGGAACAGAATAAGACACCATAATATTAGACAGAAGATCCTGTCTCACATGTAAGTAGGGGTTTTCTCCATACTGACCTCTAGGTAGATATCAATGGCTCTATAGACCCCATCAAAACATTCTCTAGCAGAATCTGGCAAACTCTCTGCAACTTCAATAAACTTTGAGATCTTAAGGTTCTGATCAGGAGATATTTCACGCAAGTACTTGTCAATCAAGCTACCTACTTTCTTCATTCTCTGCGCAGACGCATTTTTACTGTTAACAAATATTCTCACCAATCTCAAAACCAGATCAACATCATACACACACGTATCACTCCCGGAGATTAGCAAGTCATCCAATGTGGTCTGGTCAAGCATCCCACCTATTACTTTCTCTAACTTATCCCTGTAATCATTGCTCAAACAAAAATTGGACACAATCCTCAACACGAAAAACAACCCTCTGCAAGAAATTATCTTTTGTCCCACTAAAATCACACCTTGGACGGCTTGTTCTGCAAGGGTACTGTATTGGTTCCTTGAATGTACATCACCCTTTTTCATGTTTCTTCCACCTTTGCGTTGAAGTGCACTTTTCAAGTAGTGGACAAGGAAACGAGTGAGGATTAAGTTGTTGTTTTTAGGCCTGTAAGCCCCGAAATTCTGGACGAATTTGTTGATGATCATTGGAGGTAAAGTTGTTAAGTCATCAAACCACCATTGATCGATTGATGAATCACCATAAGTTGTCTTGGCTGAGGAGGCGAACATCCCATTTGCAGTTTCTGCAGATGAAGAGGATGACGAAGAGCAAGCAAGAGGTTTTGCCTCTGAGTTGTGGGAAATCTTAAATAGTATTGCACAGATGAGCTTTTGGATGAGGCCATATGAATCTGCAACCGCAAAGAATGAGACACAGCTTTTGAGACTCTCAAGTATATGATTCCATGGCCAGAAAAACACTCCTTGAAGAAAAGTCTCCGTTTGTTTCAACAGATTGAAGATGCAGACCTCCTCATCCATCTCAAGAAATACTGCACCGCAATAAAGAAGACACGCGTTCGAAACTGTGATCTTGATTCCTCCATTGTTGTAACAGAACCGAGAAATCAGTTCAAATCCATCTGAGCCTCCAGGGAAGTCATTTATTCTGATCCTTGAACTCTTAATCTCGTTCTTTTTCTTTTCCCGTGCAACAATCTTCTTCAGCTTTCCTGAGTATACTGATAAAGTTTTCTGCAAAATTTAGTTGAACAATCAAACTATCTGTTCATTTCAGAAGAAAGGTAAAACCTTGTACTCATAAGGGTGTGAAGTTTATATCTTACCTGATTTAGAAAGAATGTTCGACGACCATTAACCTGGATTACGAGATCACACTGTTGAGACATTGCTTGGCATTGGACGGATAGCAAGAAAGTTATGGTAGATTATGTGATCAAACAATGAGAAAAGCAAAAATACATGAGCAGGCTGTTGGAAAAGAAATACAAAGGAAGCCCACAAACATAAACAAACAGCAAACTCAGCATGAAAGAGACAGGGTTAATTTTGCCTAAAAGAATCCTGACTTATTGTACATTGCAGAGAAGGAGTCCAACTAACAGATTATTCACGAGAATATGTCATACTATTAATACAACTGGATGCTAGCTTTTACTTCAAGTTAAGAGATCCTTGTTAAACAATTTATGATATGTGCATAGGAAAGTTATCTTTCCCTTCTTCTGTTGAAAAGTCGAGTCTAAAAGAAACTGGTGGTTTTTAGATTTGTTCAAGCATGTAAGAAGCTGAAATGCACCAAAATAATGAGACTGCACTGAATAAACAAAAGGGTTTGAAATGATTGGTATGCAAAATTCCGGGGGATTGCCTATAGAAAACATCGAATGAAAAGTCTGCAACTCTAATCTTTGCTTTTTGTCTTTGTGGCAGGAGGAGTTGGGGATGAAGGACAGAGCATAATTTAATTTAACACTTGAGGGCAGTGACAGAAATTAACAATGAGATAGTACCACTCCAATCAAGTTAATTCTTGGCATATTACATTTCTAAAGACTACAAACCTGCGGGTCAAGAAGACCTCGCTTTCTTTCTTTGCAATGTATGGGCTGTGCATTGACAGTTGACTTCTAGTTCTGGGGACATGTGAAGAATGGGACCTGATGTCTCTCCTTAGATCATAATCATATGGGTATGGGTTAGCATTTTGTTTTTATGTGACTGAAATTGACAGAATTAAATAAAAAGGCGTTTACCTTGTGTTCAACTGCCAATTCAGGCTGTAAAAGAAAACTCTTTACGAATTCCCAATTTTTTCGCAACACAACTAGTGTCCTCTGCTGTGATTAAGTGAGGGTGTGAGCGTTGAATTTCTTTCCAATCTTCCCAGGTAGCGTTTTCCTTGGGGGAAGACGACCATTGCACCAGAGCTTGCTGCCACTCTTTCCCCTTCACCCAAATAGTTCTCGTACTCAGAATTCTTTCTGGAACAACAATGGGTCTTTCTTCCTCATCAATCTGCAGCAGAGGGAGGAAACTTTCCGGAGGGTTTCCTTTGCACCATTTAAGACGGGAAACATGGAGAACTCGATGAATCCGGGAGTCTGGAGGTAAGTCCACCTTGTAAGCCACTATTCCAATGCGGCGCAAAATGCGGAAGGGCCCGAAGAATCTAGGTGCCAATTTCTGAAAGGGCCTTATTTGGATTGAGAATTGATGGTATGGTTGCAATTTTATGTATACCATCTCTTCTTTTTCGAATTGAATATAAACTCTTTTTTTGTTGGCCTTCTGAGTCATTTGATGGCCGGTAAGGGCGAGTGTATGTTTTAATTGGATTGAGAAGCTAGCTCAGGATTAGTCTTTGGGTTTTTTTGAGCAAGTAACATGGGTGAGGGCTTTATAGGTTCATATGTTATAGCATGCAAGGACATGATCGCACCTGTTTTTAACATTCGACTTAGTTGGCTCGTGGTAGCTTGGGACAAGTCAGGTTCTCCAAATAATTTAAAGGCCTTTCCTTGGTACTAAAATTCCATGCTTGGAATTGAGAAATTAGCGACAATTGGCCCAACAGTGCTTAACCATTGAATTCTGAGGACTATATCTACTCCCTGAATTGGTAACACTAGGAAGGAAATGTTGAGATTTTGTTATGAAATCTTACTTTAACATCGGCGCATCTTCCTTGGCATTTACTTGACTCGCCATTTCCCACCATAACCGGAGAGCTCGGAACGTATAAGATCAGTAGCTTTAGGAATTTTGCTACTCGGGGTTGCAAAATATTTATGTGTACTCCCCGAGTCAATCAATATTGAGAAATCATGGCCGTGAATCTCTCTGGTAATCAGCAATGTTTGGGCACTAACCAACCCAAAATAAGCTGCGGTGGACAACTGGAATTCAGCTAGGCCTGAATTTGGTGTTTGGTCCAACACGTCAATAGAGATAGGAATTTCATAATTTAGATTTTCTGTCCAATATTACTCTGTCTCATAGAATCTCAGCCGTTTATTTTACGGGACCCACGCGAAACTCACATAAATAAATGACTTATATTTATTAGACACAATAAGACACCTTAATATTGGACAAAAAATCTAGATTCGGAATTTCAAAGGTGGAAAATTCCGACTAGGAGGCTGCTACTATAAGTTCAGGCCCGAATTCTTCCTCTTTTGCTTCATCAGCGGTGATTGTGAGGAACTGTGGAGCCTTACATTTATGTCCCAAGGCCCATTTCTCGTCACATGAAAAACACAAGCCTTTAGCTCTTTTTTTTCGGGCCTCCGCATCGCTCAATCTTCTAAAGGGGGTTGGGTTATTGGGCCTACTAGGTGCGGGTAGTGGGAGAACATTTACTGATTGGGTAGAGTTTCAGGAGATGGGATTTTGGTTGAGAGTTGGGCTTTGATAAGGTTTTGGGTTGAAAAAGGACCGGGCTCGATTATCCTTGAGTTTGGATTCGATAAGCTTGGCTTGCCCGATTCCTAGTGAGATGTTGGGCAGTTTCCATAGAGCAAGTTCGTATTGAATTTTTGGTTTCAACTTGGAAATAAAACAATCTAAAACAGCATCAGAGGGTAGCCCGTTAACTCGATTATATAGCATCTCAATTTGAGCTTAGAATTCTTCAACTGAACCCGTTTGCCTCAATTTAAAAAGCGCCAACCGGTGATTATCATAGGAAGACGACCCAAAACACATCTCGAATGCTCGGACAAATGCTCGCCAAGTGGTAAGTTGGTTATTAAGCACCTTCCACTTAAAGCTTGGCCTTGCCTGACTTAGGGAAATGACATCACTAAAAATGAAAATAACGTCTAACACAAATGCCTGACTCTAAAATTAAGTAACTGACACCCACGACTAATTGACTCCATAAAATAAGCAATAACCCACTAACAGCCTATCGACTTATAGGATGGGCATTCGGAACAGTTGCATTGATTTGAAATTTTGACTCGACCTCGTCCAGGGCCAGTCCTCGCTAGACAACAGAAGCAATTGCATTCTCAGTTCTGGTTTTGAACCTCTGGAAGCTAATGAAGATTATGGAAACAACTAAAATGTTGGGAAGTTACTTAGTTCTGGCCTGAAGCTACTTGGGGGAAAAAAGAAAAACTCAAATTCAGGTCTAAAGAGGAAGTGCAACTTCAATTTTGTCCCATGATTGGATGGCATCTCCTCTCAGCATCTTCTTCATCTTCTCAACAACCTCCTTAGCCTCCTCCACTCTCGACATCTCAACCAGACCACGAACAAGACCCTCCATTGCCCCAAACGGAGGCACCCACTTTCTCCTTACAATCTCCTTAGACACATCCAACGCCAAACCAAACTCTCCCTCCTTAACCATGCTCCAAAACAACGTATTGTAAGTAAATGAACATGGTGAAGCGTAGCCATCACTCACCATTCTCTCCACAACCTTCATTGCCGATGCAAAATCACCCAAACTAGAAAACCCGTCAATTATATAATTATAAGTGGCTGAATTCGGCTTCAACCCTTTTGAAACCATCTCATCAAGCAGTTTCTTGGCTCTAACACATTCCTTGTCCTTGCACAATCTCAGAATTCTAAAATTATAAGTAGTCAAATTAGACTCCATCCCCTTGTTCAAAAGCTTCTTCACAACCGCGTCAAACTCACTCTTATTGCCATTCTTCAAATAAGCCCCTAACAGAATATTGTACGAATCAATATTAGGCAAAACACTGCCATCCTTCTCCATTTTTTCAATCCAACCTCGTGCACATTCAATCTTCTTCTCCTTAACAAAAGCCTTCAAAATCAAATTATTCGAGACGACACCTGGCACAACCCCGAGTGTCTTAGGCATTGTATCGAACAGTTGGTGAACTTTGTCAAACATCCCATTATTCACGTGAGCACTAAGAATTGCACAGAGGGATTTTTCAGACAGGTCAAATAAATTCATCTGGGAATAATGGGTCAGAGTCTGAGCTGCTTGATCGACCATGCCAGTGCTGGAGTAGAGCATAACGAGGCGTATCCAGAAACCTTCTGATTTAACAAATGGGCAATCTTTTTGCAACGATTGGAGAAGACCATCGACGAGATCGGCCCGGTTAGCTCTGGCGAGCTTCCGAATGGAGAGATGGAAGATAGGGCGGTGGCGAAGGAAGGTAGGGTAGTGGGCGGATTGGCGGAAGATTTCGGCCAACTTTTCGGGGTTGGATTCAGAGCGGATTGCTGATTTGAGAGCGCGAAAAGAAGGGAAAGGGGTGGTGGTTTGGGTAGAGATAGATTTGGGGAATAGGGATTGAGAGATTAAGGACAAGAGAGCGTGATCGTTCTTGAAAATGAACGACGAAGCCATTGAGTCAAAGAGAAGGGAACTCTGCTTTTGTGTTCTTCGGAGGGAGCAGGGGTTTACGCTATTACAACCTATCAAAAAATAACCTTGATCCTTTTTTTTAATAAAAGGTAATATATTCTTGACACATCCGGTCGGGCGTTCATAATATGGAGTAAAACCCTTACTTGGCTGTAATCGATGATGTTAGATCCATGTTCAATAAAGATTGAGATTGTTCTCTTCTACATATCTTTGGAGAAAAGAATCAGTGTGCTGATTTATTAGCAAAATATAGATCTTCTTTATCGCATAGTTGGCATGTATGGGAGACTCCAATGTCAGGCCTTCATCAGTATTCACAAAATGATGCTCTTTCTGTCGCTTTTTTGAGGCATTAGTCTTCCTCATCTTTACCCATTTTACAAAAAAAAGAAAAGGAGTAAAAGGATTGGAACCTTTGCATGCCTATACCAAAAACCGATGCCTTACCACTTGGCTATGTTGGGAAACCGGATCGGGATCTGATCTCAACCGTAACGAAATAATCATGAAACTTTTCATGACTTTTGGTTTCTTAAAAATCAAGGTTTATTTAATTCTATAAAATGATCAACACAAATTATAATAAAGTGAAAATTTAATTCGTACCTTATTCTGAAGCTTGATCTTTATCTTGTTGTATCTCTCAAACAGTTTCTAAAATCGATCTGTCTCAACCACCGTAGCCGCACAAGTGTTCGACCTCCTACAGTATCCACTGAACAGGTTGAGAGAACTCTGTAAGTGCCTATTTGAATAAGCTTTTGGAAGGCCAATAAGCACTTTTCTCTATCACAAAAGCCTTTTTTTAAAAAAGTGTTTGGCTATAACATTAAAAAAAACACTTTTTTAATATATATGGCTTTTTTGGCAGCTAAAATACAGCCTTTTAAGAAGCTCAAATTTGGAGTTTCTCCAAAAAACGTCTTTTCAAATAGATTTTTCAGATCAATTACTGAGCATATTTTTTAGTCTCTTTTACCCTTATGGTTTACATATAATTCTCACAATACTCATAAACTCATCTTCCCGTTTATCATATATTTAAGTATTTCCTCAACTTGGATATTTATTTTGAGATTTATATAATATTAATTGACTTTTTTATATGTTTTAATATTTATTTTTATATTAGTTGACTTATGTTATAATCTATATAAAAGATTTGATTAGATATATTTTCATTTATGTTTCATATGATTTAAAATTATATAATAATTAATATA
>JANKOE010000204.1:13263067-13276105 GCA_026284465.1 Erythroxylum citrifolium
CAGAGCAATACAGAAATATAACTAAACTTCAGACATTGGTGATTACTCCCCTTTGAAGCTCTCGGTGAACTCAAACCTTCGCTACATTCTCAAGAGGCCGGAAGCCTAGCCACGCATGACGCCGATGCTCTCCATCACTGCTGGAAATCCGACGCTATCCATGACTCCAACGATCGGTGAAAGTGGCTGTGTAGAAATGATGCTTGAGGATGAAGGATGTAGGTGTTGTGGTCGATGATCGTCCGTCGTCGGTGGCTACCGAACTGCAAGAACAAAAATAAAAACCTATTAGAATCGTAAAAACTATTGTGTCTCGAGTGTGGCCGACTTTTTTTTAAAAACCTAATTCGGCAACTTATATAGACGTCGAGTTCGGGCCGGGTTGCACAGTGAGACAAACTTTCCATTTTGAGTCGGGTATCCGCTCGTTCATTGTGACTAGCAAATTAATATTCGTCGCGACGTGTTGAATTAGCTTGTTCGTCACGACTAACGAATTAATATTCTTCGCGACGTATGAAGTGGTTGGCTCGTTGCGTCATCTGGGAAGCTTATCACGACTTGTTGACTTCTGATGAGTTGACTCCTTTATTCCTACAAAGTAAAACACTTGCAGTATCAATTGTCCTTGTAAAAGTTATAGAGAAATTAATATCAAATTATGACAATGCACTGATAATTTGCAAATTATGAGAGCTTGTTAATAGGAACCAATTTAAGCGCAAAAGTCATCAATTATGAGTCAACGAGTGCATAAACAGTTAAGAAAATGCGGCCAATTTATAAAATAAACTTGGCTCAATCACCTTTAAAAATGAGACAGTGCACTGACTCTAACTTATGGGACCTAACCAAACCCACATAACACATATCAACTTGAAACAAAATTCGGATTGCCCGAAGGCACATTTCGAAAATTCAATTTTCATGTCATGTCATATTTAAACATAATGTCACTCACAAATGTCACAATTTCACATAATTCAATGTGCAAATCATTCACAACAAGGAATGCAACAAATTTTCATAATTTATCAATATTGATAAATTATGAATTTCAGCAATTTAACACAATCAAACACAATAAATGTAACAATTATGTCAATTTTCTCAAATCATTCAAAATCAATGAATGAACAATTTTCCTAATTGATCAAATCATTCATAAATAAATTTCAGAAATTTTCTCAATTTATCAAAACTCATTTTAAAACAATAAATTAAATCCTTCGAAAATCATAATTCGCAATTGCTTACATTATTACAAAAATCAACGAAGATAATCATTCGAAAAATAATAATAATTCAATTTTTGCTTTCTTTATTTCTCGAAAATTCATATTTAGCTTATAAATCAAAAAATAAATATGCTACCCACCTCGAATCCATGCTAGTACTTTGTCCAAAGCATCAATTCTCCAAAGTTCTTCTTCTTTCCTCAAATTTAAAATTCCCTAAGCCATAATCATCCAAATTCAACATCATAAATAGCATAATCCTCAAAATTAACTATAGGAAACCCAAAATCATCACTTTTCCAAGCTATCTAAAGCAAGAATTTCGAAAATCCCCAAATCACAAAATTGACCTAAACCCTAACTCACATAAATCCAAAATTGAATCAATTAAACCATGCTATCTCTAAAATTGACTTTAGGAAAGAGGAACCTTCTTATGTCAATCTTTGATTAGCAAAGAGGAATTCTTATAAAGTCTTCCCTCTAGGTGATAAGAAACCTCAATACTTCTTAGTATACCCAAATACAAGAAAGTAAAACCCAATTGATGTTTACAACACGAATAAACTTTACTTGCTCACTTTAATGTTCAAGAGATCTTAGTCATTTCACAACCATTGAATGAAAGAATGTATATGCTCAAAACTCTTATAAATATGTTATTGTAATCCCAAATGTCATAAAGATTTCCAACAACCAAAATTCTAAAAGTATTTTTACTTATACTAGTTCCAAAATATTATTAGATATAAAAACATGTTGTAATAACTAGTAACATTGATATTGGTTGACCAATCCAGTATTGATCAACCAACATATCGACCAATGCCACATACAATCTCATAGTACACATAATGTTTTTTTCAAAACTATAATACATTGATTGACCACACCTTAACATTGGTTGACTAATGTCTCCAGAATTACTACTTTAGTCAACCAAGCTTACCTATTAGTTGACTAATCTATTTGAAACTACATCATTAAGTTTTTCAAGTTCTTTTAAAGATCAAATCCTACTTCTTTGATCAAAACTTAATTTAAAAGTGTTTCAAAAATTTCCCATTGATTATCTTAAAGATCAAGAAGGGTGTTTTCTTTGAAATCAAAACTTCAATTCCTTTGATAAAAGAAAAGATTTATGCATTAAATTCAAAACATGAAATTTTTATATAAATAACTAAGTAAGAGACATAAGAAACATTATAAACAAATTTGTAGACTTGTTGTACAATGATCTTTCTTAGTCTTTATTTTCTTATGTACTTGAATATATTGAGTCTCCATAAATTATTTCTTAACTTCATTTCATATTGCTTTCTTTTAATTATTCAGAGACAAATCATTAACAATAACTATGCTTTGTTATCATCAAAACATGGACTATAACCTCTCTTAATTCAATAATCTCCCCCTTTTGATGAAGAAAAAACATATGATAATAAAAGGCTAATAATGAAGTTAATCATTTAAGCAAATATAATTTCTTTGTATCAAAGAAATATGAATATTTGACTCCCTTTTAATTCATACATCTCCAAAGAATCTCAAGTGTTAAGAATTAGATCATTTTCCATTCAAACTCAAATCAAACTAAAGCATAAACCTAGTGTAATGAAATTTACCGCTAATAGCAAGTGCAATATCAATCCAAAATCAATCACTAACTACAAATATAAAGTTAAAGTACATCTAAATGAAATTAATAGAGGTATACTAAATTCCCTAACTACAACATCTTCTCCCTATGAACATATATAATATCACAATGCTCTCTCTCCCTTTTTGGGAGCGTAAAAAAATCAAATAGTTTAGGAGGATACTAAGAATTAACTAGCGTGAGCAAGTCGTTATTACGATGTTAGACAAACTGAACTTTAAGTTAAAGTAATGCAACTTGAGCATTTAGTACATTAAAGTAAGAGTTTATAGTAGAATCATAACATGGTTTAAAGGAGGGAGCCTTGTCATTTGTAGGTAGCTTAATAGTATGAATCAAAATAGGCTTATAGGTAATTACACCACGTGAGAAGCCTTATCATTAGAATATTGATGTTTCTATCATTGATTAGATCTTGTTAGTAGCTTATGCGGTGAAGAGTAGTAGAATCAAATTAAAGTCAAAATCAACCTCATCATTAGCAATTGGAATATTGAAGTGTTAAAATATGAGGATGAGGATAAGGAGATATAGAGGATGTGTTGACTCTTTGTCTTAGTATTATTGAAGGTGAGCATATTGTTTAGAATAAAGTAACCAAAATAAACATTATCATCCAGAAAAGTGGAACTAGCCAAATATCATCATGATCTAGAGAGCTAAAGTGACCACTACAAGAAACTAAGTTATGCTGGATGAAAAGATGGTGGAAAGAGAAATGGCTTCTAAGGCTAAAAACATTTTTGGGTTTTTTTGTAAGTTTGACACTAATACCTAACTAAAAGATGGTTTTGACTGTAACATCCCACCCTCAATTGGAAGGGTAAAATGGTAAATTGGCATAGGATGGGCTAGATTGCCATGAGGAGTTTAGTGGTGGTTGTCAGTAGTGGTCTCTTATCATAGGGTATGTACCGGGATGACCTACGGGTGTTCCGGTGGGTACTCTATAGTAAGAGGGCGCTACATTGACTCTGTTAGATACATAAGCCATGTTTGGCAATCAACTGATTGCATTAGCTGATAGCTAATTCTATCAGTTGATTTGACCAGCAGATTGCATTAACTGTTTGTTAAAGATATTTGGTAAAATTAACTGTTTATGTGTAAAATGACTTATGAGGACATGACTTTATAAAAAAATATAAGGGTATGAATATTATATATTTTAGTATTTTGTTGAATATTCTTATAAGAATTTATATTTTAAAGAAGTCATGTTTATCTGTACTATTTCATTATTTATAAAAAATTTATACAACTATTTCTATTATCATTTTTATTTAAGGGCAATATTTTATTTCTAACCTATAACTACATAAAGGGTAAAATTGACTTTTAACAATAAAAATTTTAGCTTATTCATGAAAACGCTCCTACGTAGGAGCGTTTTCTTTTTTAGCTGTTTACATATTACCAGCCATTGAAAAAGCTCTTCACTAAATGTTTTTTTATGACTGTTTGACTTTTCAAACGGCCCATGACAACCAATCAGCTAAAAATATAGCTGAATGGTTGTCTACCAATCGAAGCCATAATAAGTTGGAAGTTGATAATTGTTATGATAATTATAATAAACAAAAATTTTACAAAAATTTTAAGTATGAGAGTGCCTAATAACTCATTAATAAGGTCATTTGTAAGATAAATCTCTATACCATAAACCTTTAACTGAAAGGGAGTTAACCCCATCAAATCGTCCGTCTACTTAGGATCGATTCTAAACTTTGACATGACATTTTTAATATACAATTAATTTTTAAATTAATTTTGGAAACAATCACTCTAGAAAAATGTTACATACTATTGGATCTCTCTCAACCCTACAAATCAACGAGATTCATACTAGGTGTTGTTGTTGTCGTCGTTGTTTAATTAATTTTTAAATTAATCAAAAAGTGGGTCTCACAGTTACGTAGTAGTGGGATCCACTATTTATAATTTCAAACAATGAGTCCTACTTGTCATGTGACAATATGGCCCATATTTATATATTTTAGACTGTGAGCCTCTCTTGTTATATGATAGTGAAACCCACTTTTATTTAAAAATAATAAAATAATATTATGTCAGCATTGACGTAGTATTTAACTGATGAAGAGTTAATCTTGTTAAATTTTTTATTCACTTTGGGTCTATTTTGAATGTTTTGAAAACGTTATGATTTAATTTAAATGTTTCGAGATGTTACAGTTTATTTTTATTCCGCTATAAAAGTTGAAGTTCAAATGCACTTTTAACCTTTAATAAATTAGCAACAAAATAAATAAGAGAATGATATTATAATAGAATATAATTAATTAAAAATTTAAAGTTTATCTTATATCAAAATATGATAGGAATTATTTTACTAATTATCAAATAAAAGCCTTTCTTGTCAAATATACATTAAACGTAATCACTGAAATTTTAATTAAGATTTAGAGATTAAATGTATCATATCTATTTAAAATTTAAGAAATAAGAAAGTACGTAAAGCATTTGAAAAATGAGAAGAAAACAAAGAAAGGTCCAAAATCATGGATCGACCACTTTGCAAATATGGAGCGAGCAAAGGCAAATCTAGAAAATGGAAATGCTATTATCCACGTCTTCCTCGTTTGTGAGGTCTCGATTCTAGTCGGGTACCGTTCCCACTTCCCGTAATCTGATCCGACCTCTCACGATCACGACTACTCTCTGGATGTGCGTAGATGAGATGACACATGTAAATATACAGAATCATCAGGCTACTGCATCTGTACTGACCCAACTCAACTCCTCCCCTGCCATTTTCTATCTCACACACCATTAACTTTCGGGACAAGTGGCTTATTCAATCTCCTCCGCAACTTTTCACTTCTGACGCTCACTCACTTTCCACTTCTTTTTCAAGTTGCAATATTTTATACTTGGAACACACTTATAACAACAAAAGAACACCACAACTTTTTTCCTTCCCTTTAAATGAGTGAAGGAAGAAGCGTTGTTGGGTGTTTAGTGTTATGCTTGTAGTTATCTGGGTTTCCTCTAAATTTTCTTGTTTTGAGTTCTAGGGCCGTTGGGATGTGGATTTCCTGTAGGTGGGGAGGTTGTCAAAATCCAAGATAAGTGGTCTGGAATTCATGTTCCTATGCAATGAGTCCTGTAATGCCCTTTTTGGAAGTAGGGCACTGACGTTGTCTTTGCTTCTTAATGTTTTTTCAATCTTCTGCATTAGTTTTTTATCCTAAAGTCTGCCCATGTAAATGCCTAATCCAAGACAACACTCTCGGTTTGTCAGCCACCTACCCTTCGTCCAAAAGAAGAAGAAGAAAAAGAAAAAGTCTGGTGCTCCTGACCAACCTTTCCAATCGAAATTTTAGAAGAAGGTTCAGTTTTCGTGCTTGTGGAATCCCGAATGATGGTAAGAAGCGGAGTGTAAATGTGGAGTTTGCGAACTCGACGAGAAAAGGAGCTAAAAGTGTTGTTTTGCAACGAGTTTCCGGTGAACTGGGAAGTCAAGAGCCGTCACATGAATCATCACCTGCTTCCTCATTGCAAGTAGGGTCAAATTTCTCCAGTTTCCAGGAAGATCCAATTGTTGATAAGCTAAGGACTCAGCTAGGAGTGATACATCCAATGCCTTCGCCTCCAGTAAATAGAACTGTATTCGGGCTGTTCATTTTCTTCTTCTTTGTTGGCGTTGTTTTTGATAAATTATGGACATCGAGGAAGAAAGGCCCGACTAACATGGAGAATGGGCAACGCGGGACGTGGCCACAAGTGCCCTCTAGCTTTTCATTGTTCCTGGAGAAAGATTTGCAGAGGAAGGAGTCAGTGGAGTGGGTGAATATGGTTTTGGGGAAGTTGTGGAAGGTTTATAGAGGGGGTATTGAGAATTGGCTAGTTGGGTTGCTTCAACCTGTTATTGATGACCTGAAGAAGCCTGATTATGTGGAGAGAGTTGAAATCAAACAGTTCTCCTTGGGGGATGAACCACTTTCTGTCAGGAATGTTGAGCGTAAAACATCACGTCGCGTCAATGATTTGCAGTAAGTTATATTTTGAATTATCCTTGATATAGATATTAGGTTTGTGGTGAAAATGGAAAGATGTTACTGTTTAGTAGAGTTCCCTTTATTCTTGAGCACCTCTCTGCTCTCTACGTACGTACCGATACTTGATGGTTAAATTCCAACTTTGCTTCTGTTTTGAATTTTAGATACTTGTTAATTACTCTTAGTTTTATATATCGAGAGGAATTAATTTTTGAGGTCGAAGTTGCTGCTTGTGGTTTCTTATTTTCACAAGGGAGACTAGGAATGTATATGGTTTACTTGAGAATTAAAATGCTGATTCATGTAGGATATTTACAAACTCGTCATTTGCTTAGATATGCCTTATGACAATGTCCTATCGTAACTGGGATTCCAAGTGTTGGGATGTGAGGTACTGGGATTTTTAATCCCACAGTAACTGCTGGTGATCTGGGAAGGACAGGGCTACCTCTTGTTGTGTGGCTTAAACAGAAAACTTGTAGCCTTGAGCTTTTAGGAGGAATGTGAAATAAGATGCTAGATTTTGGTAGCAACTTTATAGTTACTGGAATCTAAAAACATTCTACTGGTTATATTTCTTTCATACAATCCCTAAATAGGGTAATGATTCAATTTGATTGGTTAACAAGGGACTCGTGGGTATTGAGGAGCAATGAAGATCTTGATTCAAGTTATTGTGATTGGAGTTGGGATTGGGTGGAAAGAGTATTTATTCAGTTTGATACTGGATACAAGTGGTTTTAACAAGGCATTGGATGTCTGATCTAACAGGGAAGGTAAAGGAATGAATAGGTGACTTACTTCTTGCCAATCATAAGGTAATAAGAGAAGTGATTCCTACTTTAGTTTAGGCCCTTTTCCGTGAAACAAGCATGCTAAGACTCAGCACTTGATTCACAATTGCGCACTAGACTAGTGTGATCTTTACACAAAAGAGAAAGAAGAAAATAGATTTGATATTCTGGTTTGTCACCTTGTCACCTGATTTTAGGCTACATTACTCTGCCAGTTGAGCTGAGATCCTGAAACATCATTTCCTAAGCCGGCGGATCAATGTTTCAATCTATCTGCTTCATTTTAACTTAGCATGCATCCTTCTTTGATATAGGAGAATATGTGACTTAACTTTTGTTCTCTTTTATAATATGTAGGTACCAAATAGGTCTCCGATATACTGGTGGGGCTCGAATGCTACTAATGCTGTCATTGAAATTTAGCCTTATTCCCATTGTTGTTCCAGTTGGTGTTCGGGACTTTGATATTGATGGTGAACTTTGGGTGAAGTTGCGGTTGATAACAACAGAGCCTTGGGTGGGAGCTGTTACATGGGCTTTTGTCTCACTTCCAAAAATCAAATTTGAATTGTCACCATTCCGATTATTCAATCTAATGGGTATGCCATAGTTAGATGCAAAGTAGTGATTACATCTGTTTTTGCATGTTAGCAATAGATGCAACTGGGTGATATGCCTGTAATATATGAACAACCTAGTATAGCAGTTTTTATTTGCTGATGGAAAGCAATAGCATATAACCAACTTCTGGCATGTGAATAATTGTGCCCTTGTTCTTTACCCAAGAATCCCAGATAATATGTCATTGCTGAAAGTGATGTTATTGGCTGCCAAGGAGGGCTTTAAATTTTGTTTAGACAGAATGTAAAAGATTTAATGGCCAACATGGACTATTTAAGGAGTATATGAATAAAGGAAAGTGAGATAGTCGTCTAAAGAAGCTCCTTCCTTTGTTAGGGAATAGAAATTCTTTGATTCTTTGCAAGATAAATTGATAACACTGTAATCCTGAAGATTAACAAGTGGTCAACTTTTCTTTTCTTGTCCATGGTTGGTTTATGGGAATGTATAAGGTCTAATACCCATAGATGTTAAGACCTCCATTTTATTACACTTTGCCTAATGCATAGTTCATGCTGCTCAGGTCGAGAAGCTAAAGAAGAAAAAGAAAATTTGAGAGTGAGCTCTCAGCTTCCCCTCCTGTCTTCATCTCTCTTTTCTTGATGTCAAATATTCTCGTGTACACTGTGAAAGTTATCCTATTTCCCATAGTCTCTGGTGGTTGGAATATTTTACTTTAAATAGATTTGAAGCTACAATGTGGAAGTTAAATAAATATTCAGGCAAACTGGTTTACAGGAGAATTTTTCCTGTGAAATTGACCCTCTCAGTGTAATTCTGATGAATTTTGTTGAAATAGAAATAATTTTGTATTTTTTTAATCATGTTTGTAAATAAGATATTTGCTAGGTCTTGCTGCTATGGTGTCTAATTTAAATTGATGTCTCACATCATCATTTATGCTTATCTTCGTTTTCTTGCAAAATGAATACCATTAGAATTGAGAAAATACAATCAATTCGAAGTTGATGATTCTGATGCTAAGCTCTTCTTTATGTTTTAATTTGTTCTCTTATTTTTCCAATTGATGCTGTGGATTCTAACATGTTTTTCTTCTTTCGTCATCTTTAATGCACGCTTGGTGAACCCCAGCAATTCCTGTTCTCTCCATGTAAGTGGGATTTTGCCTTTTAAGTTGCTTTACATTTATGCTTATACACGTGTATATACATTGCTTTGTTCTGAAGATTGTTTTTCCTTGCAACTCTGTGTTAAATCATGTGCCCTTAGACTAGTTGATGGATTCACAATTTTCATCTTTGTTTTTGTTTCACTCCTGAAAATTGCATTTGATGAACTGTGCTCTATTGTTATTTTCATTTATTCTTTCTCTTCTACCGTATGATATGTCTGGATAGAGTGTGGGCAACAACCATTGTGAAATTGGCTTGTGCAGAATATGTTATTTGAGTTGGTTTTCTATATCCAAATAACAATGCTATTGGGGAATTGCTTTTTGATGTGATTTTGTTAAAAAATTTCATTCTTGCACATTATAACTTTATCTGTTTGTTCTAAAGATTGTATTCCCTATGCATTCTGCTAAGTCGTGTTATGAAACCAGAGCATTTGCATTTGTCACCTTGTTGTTGCTCCACTCTGGCATTGTATGGGTGAACATAGAAACATTCCTTTTTCTTTCATTTATACTTGCACTGCTGCTAGGTGCTAAGTGTGCGAGATTGTGAAACTACTGTTGTCTAATTAACTCATAATCTTAGGAGCTGGATTTTAGCATCCAAACAAAATACCGCCGGAAAGATGCTTTTGCAAATGATATTTATATTTCTTGGTTTAGATTATCCATGAACTTTTGTTCCTTCCCTTTGTAGGTACGCATTTACTTTAAAAAACATAGGACCATACATAGACCTATTCTGTTCCTTGCACTGTAAATTTCTTTACTATCTAAGCTAACATTCTGGGACCTGGTGTATGGATATTTATTTTGTATTGTCTTATTGGTCCGTGTTTCTTCTTATCCACGGTTGTTGAGTTAACTAATGTTTCAAGAACTTTGCTGTTTTTTGTTTCCTTACATTTTGTTCGCCTTCTCAATGTTCTGCTGTTTGTAGGTTTTTGACGAAACTTCTCACAGAAGATTTGCCTCTACTATTTGTACGTCCAAAGAAGATTGTCTTGGATTTTCAAAAGGGGAAAGCTGTTGGCCCTGTTGCAATTGATTTTAGATCAGGTGAAATTCAAGAAGGAAACCGGGATTTTGTTGGCGAGTTATCAGTGACTCTTGTTGATGCTCGCAAACTTTCCTATTTCTTCTACGGTAAAATTAATCCTTCTTCTTTTTTCTTTTCTTGAATTTTTATTAGAGTTGATAGAGAGTGATTAGTGCCACCTACTAGTTTAAATTGGGTTTCTTGATGATATATCAAAGCTTCTATGGTTGGGAGATCTTGAACTCAAGTCAGATTGTTATAATGAAATATCAATTTAACCACATATTCCCTAGTTTTCAGCCAAAAGGGCTTATGGGTGAGAGGGTCTGTCAGCTAACCGAATCTGTTATTCCTAACAGATTCTTGGTATAAATAAACAGTAGACACGAGGAGAGAGGGGGCATTGCGTATACTGATTGTGTGAGTGAGCCCTAGGCTGGAGGTTTCTGGTCCTCGAAACCAGATTATCGTTTGTTTTCGTTTCCTGAAATCTTAGCAAACTACATATTTCCATACCTGTTTTCCTGGATCCTATCAGATTGTCACTGTGTTTAAACATTGTTCTTCAGTAATACTGTCTACTTTTGCTTCTAGTGACTATTCACATTGATCTAACTTCAAAAATAGAGTGTTATACTCATATGTGATTTATGTATGCATTGAAATGATATCATGATGTCTTTTCTGGTGTGGCTTGGGCTATTTGCATATCGAGTTAGTCATAGAGCTGCTGTGTGTGATATAATTGACATTTGGTGAGTGAGGTTTCTGGATTTCTGCATATGCTTGTGTTCGTGGAATGTATTCATCGATGCCCTGTCATTGCAGGTAAAACAGATCCATATGTTGTGCTAAGGTTGGGTGATCAAACTATACGCAGTAAAAAGAACAGCCAGACCACTATCATTGGGCCTCCCGGTGAGCCCATTTGGAATCAGGTAAACCGAAAGCATAGTCCAATGATGCATTTGTGAACTTAAGTTGCATGAGTTTCTCTTTTAACTACATTTAATTACTTTTTTCAGGATTTTCATATGCTTGTTGTCAATCCTAGGAGACAAAAATTGTTAATCCAAGTGAATGACTCTCTTGGATTTGCTGATTTGACCGTTGGTATGGGTGAGGTTGATCTGGTATCTCTGCAGGACACCCTGCCGGCAGATAGGATGGTGGTTTTGCAAGGAGGATGGGGGTTGTTTAGACAGAGGTCAGCTGGGGAGCTACTTCTTCGATTGATGTACAAGGCATATGTTGAAGATGAAGAAGATGAGAGGAGTGAGGTGAAGTCTATTGATGCATATGCGTCTGATGATGAGTTCTATGAGATTGATGAATCACAGGCTACTTATGAATCAAGTGGGATTGGGAAGGGTTCTTCTTCTGAAGCAGATAAAGAATCCTTTATGGATGTTTTAACAACTTTAATTAAAAAGAATCGTATACAGCAGGCTTAGGAGAATAACGAAGAAATGAAACTTAGAGCAAAAAGGGATTCCGATGGAGAGCAACAAGCACCAATTGTTGACAAGGTTAAACTAGGGGAACCTGGATACAAAGAAAGGTATTATGCTGAGAAATTTGCTGTATCAACCCCAGAAGGAGAGTTACAGAATGTAGAACTCTCAAGCGGATCAGCTGTGGGTCGAATGGATTCAAATCTTCAGAGGATCGCTAAGATAGTTGCAGTTTGCAATGATGCTGGTGGGGAGCAATCTGGGCAGCATTATGTGGCTAGTGGAATGCCTACTGAGGCTGCATTAAAGATTCTGGTTGAAAAAATGGGATTCCTTGGAGGAGTTAATAATGCATCATCTTCTGGTCAAGGAGACGTGTTACCATGTTCTCAACTATGGAACAAAAGGGAGCAGCAAATTACAGCTCTTGAGTTTGACCATGATAGGAAATCCATGGGAGTTGTTGTGAATTCCAGCTCAAGGGAAAAATCCTTGCTAGTGAAGGGGGCAGTCGAGAACTTGATGGAGAGAAGCTCCTTTATTCAGTTGTTTGATGGTTCTGTTGTGGAGTTGGACCATTATTCAAGGGATCTTATATTACAAAACCTTCATGACATGTCAAAAGGTGCATTAAGCTGTCTAGGTTTTGCATTCAAAGAGGGAGTCCCAGAGTTTGCAACATATAATGGCGATGAAGGTGACTAAGCTCATCAGCTTTTACTCAACCCATCTAATTATTCTTCAATTCAGAGTCAACTAGTTTTTATTGGCCTTGTTGGCATAAGAGATCCTCCACGGAAAGAGGTTCATCAAGCAATTGAGGATTGCAAAGTAGCTGGAATCAGTGTCATGGTCATTACTGAGGACAACAAAGATACGACAAAGGCTATTTGTCGTGAAATAGGTGTGTTTGGACCTTATGATAATATATCTTCTAGAAGCTTGACTGAAAGGGAGTTTATGGAGCTGGCTGATAAGAAGCGCCATTTAGCACAAAGAGTAGGTGGAGGATTGTTATTCTCTAGGGTTGAGCCAAAGCATAAGCAAGAAATAGTGAGGTTGCTTAAAGAGGATGGTG
>JANKOE010000204.1:13284843-13315331 GCA_026284465.1 Erythroxylum citrifolium
GCTAAAACCCAATTTTATCTCTTATATCCCATTCAACTCTTCGCTCAATGATCAACGGTAATGGATTCAATCCTACAGTTCAGTTCAATTTTCTCAATTAAAGACCTCTTTTCCTAGTTCACAATGAATCGAGAATCACCCCAATCGGAGGTCTACACCACAAGTTATGCCCAATAAATAAACGCTCGTCTAATTAAAATTTCACCACTCGCCGCGGCGTCCAGCCGGTCTCGCTGCGGCGAACTACTCGCCGCGGCATCCGGCTGAGATCGCTGCGGCTAACGTCTCGCCGCGGCATCCGGCTGAGATCGCTGCGGCTAACGACTCGCCGCGGCATCCAGCCGAGACCGCTGCGGCGAACGACTCGCCGCGGCACCAGCGAGCTCGCTGCGGCGGATCAATTTATTTAATTCGCCGCGGCGGGGCTCTCTGCCTTGAAGCTCGCTGCGGCGCGCGAAGAACAGGTCGTCTTCCCCGACCGATTTTCCGCCATTAATGCCATTAAAACCTCCATTAAACCCATACAACTACCCTATCTAACACATTAAACACCATAGATACTCAAACAACCAGTAATAACAACATTAAAGCCATTAAAACTTACCAAATCACAGATTCACCGTCGACAACCCTAACTCTTTCAAAATCAACGATTAATCCACTCTCAATCCGTTTCAACCTTCAATAGTCACAATAAATCACTTAGCCTAGCACAGAGAAGAGAAACCATAAGGAAAGAATCGACGAAACTCACCAAGGGAGGAGAATCGGTGGCTGTCGACGGGGAGGAAGAAGGAGGAAGAGAGAAGAGATAAGAGAGAGAGGGAAATTAGGGTTTTCTTCCCCAACCTATCTATTTATAGACTTAATTCTCCAAGTCAGTCAAAATTTCAGTCTCTAAATTTCAATGGCTCATCAATTTAATTTCCTAATAGCATAGCTCTAATTTTTCCCATTGCCATTGGACAGTTCTTTCAGTATTATACAGTCAATCAGTCTGTCACTCCCAAAATTTTCGGTTCGGGCATTTTCTCCCGAATTTCCAGAAAATTTCCTATAGGTTAATATCAATTACCAATCACTCTTAAACTATTCTAAATCAGTCATTCGAACACCCTTACTCTAATTTTCTCCATCAATCATAATCCAATCAGTTCAGCCAGTTCATAGTCCTATCAGTTCAGTCAATTTTCAGTTCCCATTCCGATCAATTCATACTTACAATTATAATGCCGGAAAATCATGAATGCATGTACCTATGAATAAATGCATATGCAAGAAGCCTGTTCCTCTATGATTAGAGGCCAGTAGCATGCTCAGTCAGTGAATGCAATGAAATCTATCAGTCTAACCCAATATTACCATAATACCCTTTGTTACCAATAGCGGGATGTTACAAGCATACTCCAGCAGTGATGTTTCTGCTGATTCCCTCACTTTTGTCCACCAAAATTGCTTCCAATTTCCTCTGTATTTTGCTTGAATCCTAGCCAAATTGCTGCACCAAAACCAGATTTTTACCTTACACAAAATAGCTAAGAAAACTAGCTGAAAGTTGTCTTCATATTATTGTCTGTAATCTATTTTCACCTAGAGTTTGTGATTGATCTTGCATGATTGGAGAATTGGTTTACTCTGAAGTTTTGTGTTCAATTGGAAATCTAATAGATAAGTAACAATCTGAGCTTTAAAGCATGTTAAATGATATGAGAATAATGTCTGAATTGGACTGAAAGGCATATGATATTGGTGAAGAAGAATTGCTGGAATAGGTTAGCTATAGTGTTTTCTCTTAACATCCTTTGTTCTTTTTGTTATAACATTTTCTCCTGACATCCATATGACATGAGAATTGAACCAATAGACTCATAACACATTGTTTTTCATCTCCACCAAAATTTTTGAACATCTGAATCTATTAGGAAAAGATTGAATGATAAATTTAGGATGAAAATGGTGAGTGTGCTGGAATATTGTTAACTGGAATGATTTCATTGATCATGCTTTGGTATTTTGATTATATCTTGATCTATAGATTTCCAAATGAGATGATTCTTAATTTAAATTGAACTAGAAACATTTGGCTATAATTTTTAAGAGAAATTGAATTTGAATTCTATCTTTAAGGGTCTTGGAATTTAGTTTGAAATTGAGTCTTAGTTTACGTTATAACACTACCCGTGACACAAATCATGTCCTGTTGTTATCAAATAAAATATATTGATGTATGCCGAATCAGACAAAGGTGCCTTCACAAAAGTTGTAGCTTATTCTCTTAGCTTTCAATTGGTATAAATTTTATAATTTGTGGATATTGGAATTGAGAAATATGAGTTGTAAAACTTGAATGCATGATCATGCCTAGCCAAAATTTCAAATGTACTCAGTCTGTAGTATTTTGAACATAAATCATAGAATAATAAACCAAATTGTATGATCTTAGTGTCATTAGAAACTTAAGACACGGGGAAAATTTGTCTAGAAGAAACTGTTACAGAAATACACCATTTTTCTTGTCATAATGATCATGTAAAGTAGACCCGAAAGTTAGTTTTGAGGAAAAAGTTGGAATGGTTAATGAATTGAGCATGATCAAGTGTATTTAAGGTATTAACCTAAGTGTTAACAAGACATATTCGAGTGATAATGTTTGAACGATTATGAATTATGATTAAGGAAACATACCCTGGATAGTCATTGAGCATGCATTGCACATGGCACATATATATTTGCATAGTTGAATATGTATTTGATTGATCAAGTTAGTAATGTGTACAATGTATGTGTATTTAGATGCTCAAGACATACGTCATTATTCCAACATTACCGAACCATCCAGGCAATAGCATATACGGGAGCATACTGTGAGTAGCCTAAGATGGTCTTACCTTGATTTGTTCTGATTGATACTGCATTGAATTGCTATATGTGACGTTTGTGTACTGAATTCCAGACATAAAATGTCCGAGGAGTTTGATGTATGCATAGAACATTGGAAGTGTTACTTGAATGTGAATGTGACTGACTATTTGTTTCTCAACTTGAATGTTAAATGCCAGACTAAAAGTCCAATGAAAAATGCGAATGAGAAAGAATATAAATGTGCATAATTGATCGAATTTGAGGAATGTGTTTCATTCCAATGCATGAAATATTAAGGCAATTATGACTGATATTGCCAGTGAAAAAGATCTTAAAGCTCAAACAATTATGGAAAGAGCCTAAGGCTCAATGTGTTTAAAGAGCGTTGTATCCTCAACAAATAAGGGACAGTATGAAAGAGCCTGGTATCCACAACGGATATGGGACAGTGAAAAGGCACACAGTCACAAAAATGTAATAAATGAATTGAGTCTCATAAACATTGCATTCAAATATGATATAAATAAATTGAATAACTGCATTGTTATGATGACTTCCCTTGTATGAATATATGATAATAAATGGTATGAACTTGTGTTTAAATTATGAGATTTGTAAACATGTGATTCATAATATTACTTGATGTGACGAAGTTAATGTGAATTACATGATAATATGAACTGTTGTATTGTATGACAAGAGTGAACCATCGAGGATGGTTACTCTACTGAGTTCACAAAACTCACCAAAATTGCAACGTTGCTTTTCAAGTTCAGAGGAGTTATCCAATTATACCAATTGGAATTCAACCACTGTAAATGAGCATGAGTTAGGGGTCGGGATCAGTTAGCACCTGCATATGTCTTCAGTTAATTTGTATTAAGCATTACATTTCGCAACTGTTGTATTATGTACACATGAATTCTGAAATGTAATGACTTTTTGATTGAATATGTTTGTATTGAAATGGGTCTAAATGAAATATGTTGTAATGTGTTATTTCGATAGTCTTAACGTACCATCCCTTAAAGTATATTCTAGAATATCGTCGTTATGTTCAGGAATATGCTCTATGAGAGTGGTGTGTTACAGTAGGAAGGAGATCATAACGCTGCAGATGCACTTTCAAGAATCACAAGTGCGGAAATGATGATGTTGTCGGTAACGCAGTTACATGCTGATTTACTGGATGAGATTAAAAAGAGTTGGAAAGAGATCGAATGATGCAGGAAATAATTAGTCAATTAAGAAATGGCACACTGAATTCTAGTGTGTATGAGTGTAAAAATGAACTGTTGAGGTGGAAAGGTCATTTGGTGGTTAGTGATAACAAAGCGTTGAAGCAACAGATAATCGAAATTAGCCATGATGAGGCGATGGGTGGTCATGCTGAAGTGATGGCGACAAAAAAAGATACAAAATATGTTTTTCTGGAAGGGATTGGCAAGAGATGTGCGGAGATATGTCTAGAATTGCATGAATTGCCAAAGAAACAAATATGACAATTCAGTGTATCCGGGACTGCTGCAACCGATTAAAATTCCAGAGGGAAGCTGAAGGGAGGTCAATATTGATTTCATTGAAGGACTATCTGCATATAAAGGAAAATCGGTGATTCTTGTGATTGTTTATCGGTTCACTAAGTATTCTCACTTCATTTCGGTAAAACACCCTTATGCTGCTTATGAAATTGCGGAATTGTTTCTTAATAGCGTGTTTAAATTACATGGGATGCTAGAATCAATTATCAGCGATAAAGACCCGATTTTCATGAGTAAATTCTGGCAGGAGCTGTTTAGATTACAGGGAGTGCAACTCAAATATTCCACCACCTACCATCCTCAAACCGACGGTCTAACAGAAGTAGCAAAAAATTTTAGAGACTTATCTGAGGTGCTTTTGCAGTGAAACCCCTCAATGGTGGAGTGAGTGGTTATCGCTAACGGAGTGGTGGTATAATACCACATATCGTCTATCTATCGATTCCACACCTTTTAAGGTGTTATACAGCTATCCTCCACTAGTGTACACGTCATATATAGCGGGGGACTTGAAGGTGACAGAAGTAGATCGAGTTCTTAAAGACATAGAAACAACGATCAACGTAACGAGGTTCCATTTATATGAGCTCAAAACAGAATGAAACAATATGCAGATGCTAGGTGTTCGGAGTGCGAATTTGAAGTTTTGTAAATGGTATTACTCAAGCTTCAACAGTATAGGCAACACATTCTACAGAGGAGGAACAATCAGAAGTTGTCTTCCCTATATTATGGGTCATACAGAGTGATGCAAAAAATGGGAAAGGTGACGTATAAACTCAAGTTACCAGCAACCTCTTTGATACATCCCGTGTTTCATGTGTCACAAATGAAGAGAGCATAATTGGATTGGAGTAAAGTCTCGTAAGCTTTGCCATAATTTATCACCCCTGTGGAGCAAATTCCCATGGTAGTACTAGACAGATGCATTGCAAAAAAAAATAATAGGGCAATAACTTAGCTATTAGTGCAATGGTCAGATGGAGGAAATGTTGACGTGACTTGAGAATATCTCTTTGATCTCCAGAAACGCTATTCGGAAATCAACTTGGTGGACAAACATATTAAGGAGAGGGGAATTGTTACAGAGAAGAGCGGGGAAGACAATACATAATAATAAAAAAGACAAAAATAGTTGCAAACTTTATAAGAAAGACGAAGCGCATCATTTAAATAAAAGGTCTAGTGTTATTAAGCTGGACGAGAGACTAGAGTATAATAGGTGTCTGTTAAAGCCGAATACTAACAGCTACAACGGCATGAAAAATCTGTATGCATAATTTCTGTTTCCCTCTCTAAATCAATGGATTCTATGTTTCTCTCTCCCTCTGTATGTTTTCCTTCTCACCTCTTCTGACAAAATCGTAAAAACTTATACGCATTCCATTATCCATTTTTAGTCTACAACATAATTTTATTTACCTCTATTAATAAGATATAGGTTGATTATATAAAATATTGAATTATACAGTTTGTCCGCATTCAAGGATGGCCGGTGACATGAAAGTACTCCTACTAGATATTTGTATGTATCTTTAGCTGTAGTAGTGGTGGTGGTTCCAGTTCAGACCGCTTGTTTTGCTTCAGTTTACATACAGTGTTCAATGTTTCCTTGTATGCTAATAGATATGACAGGGAAAACCAGTCATTTCCATATTGTTTCTTCTATGCAAACTCCTCCCTACTTTTCCGCTATGTATCATCAAAACATAAGCCCTTTATTCTGATAATGTTTCGACATCAATTTCTCTAAGGCCAAACCCACCTTCACTCCTCGGGAATATTTTGGGTCTCTTGTCGTCTCTGACACTTTATTTTCATCCTAATAAGCCACTGAATCCATAAGGGGAAAAGCTGATTAGACTACTCAAGGTACTGCGCTGGTCAGGTTCAAAGTGTAACATCACTCTTTACAATGGTCGACTGTGTAATCCAAACCATTGTGATAGGCATAAAAGTCACAACCACATAGGTATATTCAAGCATTAGAACAGGTCCTCAGCTCGACAAAAAGGACATATTGTTCTTTATGGTGCATAAAAGATCCCAAACTGATACCAAACTACGATGCCCTTCATGTACCTGAAATTATGTTAGTTTGGAGTTCTGCTTTTAAGTCCTCGTAAGTACTTTCTGGTAACCGATAATATAGAATAGCAGATTTTACGGTTGAAAATGATTATGCGTGCATGAACAACAGATTTAATGGAAACCACATTATCGACACCATGGCAGACTTTCAACTATAGTTAGGACACAAAGGTCCACCATAGTTGAAATGTTTGATGTAATTAATGTGAGTGCCAGAAATTTAAAAAGATTCGTAGTAGGGTTAGTACTTGCATCATACGGGTTTTGGGGACCATTCAAAGCGTGTTCCACACTTCCACCTTCCCTACGGGCCATAATCTTTGGCTTTGACGTTTAAAACAGAACTGAATATCCTTCACCACAACTTCCATTTTTATAGGGTCAGAGCATTGAAATATAATTAAGCAACTTGCACTCGAAATTGCATAAGACCATTGATTAAGGATAAGAACGAGTGTGTGGCTAGAGGACATTAGGATTGAATAGATTAAGGGAGTTAGAGATCAGGTCATTGCAGTGCGCTTTTGCTTGTTGGACATGCCTTGCCTCTGAAATTGGCATCAACAAACAATTGCTAAATCAACAGGGGGTAAAGACCTCAGCTAAAACCAACATGAAAATGACCATTCAGAACAAGATGGTTCTATTTTAGGGGCAACGTGCTTTTTTTGTTTACCAAACAGTACGTATACGTAGGAGACAGAGTCCAACTTATTACTGTAAAAACCATGGGAAGAGAAAACTAGTATTATAAGAGAAGTGAATATAAGATCAATAGAAAATGGACAGTGACCTTGAAAGAGACGATCATTCAATGTGATTATGACAAAGTATTTATCTTCTCAAACATTGCTTTTTCACAACTCTTGTTTGCTGCATTTCCAGACAGTTTGGATGATTTAATTCACTGTTCTCGTCTTCTGTTCCTATTATTACAAGTACTTTGTACAATGTGTACTTGGTTAAGTAATGCTATATAACTTGTTTGACTTGCCCCATCAATAATAGTTTAAACCTGTTGGTTTCTGTCTTATCTTTTGATTTTTTAAATTTTAAGTTTTAAGTTTTTTTCCACTTTTCACAAATTATGCAGATCATAAAAACTGGATTTTATTTTTTGTTTTTGCTTTTATGCCATAATCTAAATATATATTATTTAATATTAATAAATAATAAGAATTATATTTTTAATTTTTATAATTTCTTTAAATTTTACTTTGTGGAAAATAAAAATATTTTCAATTTAATGATTATATATTAAGTTTAAAATATCTTTAAATGTACAAATTCCAAATTAAATTATTTTTAACAATTACAATATATTAAAAATGTTAATTTATAAATAACGATTGCTTATTAAATTGTGCTTATTTTAATAAAAAAATTAGGAAATATTTTACTATAGTTATTAATAAATATTAAAAAATTAAAAAATATTTACTTAATTCATTTATCTTTAAATTTTATCTAATATTTAAGCATCATTAATAATAAAAATATAATTACATTGACATTAATAATTAAATATAAATTAAAAATGAAGAAGGAGAAAAATAAAAGTGAAATCAAATAACTCTTTAATTTGTATGTATTTAAAAAAGTTTATGAAGAATTTTGAACTAAATCGTATCACTTTTTAGATTAAAACATGTTAGAATATATTTTATATATTCTTTGTTTGGTTTTGGCATTTTTAAATGGGACATATAAGATAATTAGAATATAAGATTGCATCTATGGTAGAAGTTCAAAAGGTGTGTTGCTATCATGGAAGGAATCTATTTTAAAAATACACATCCTATTTACGGTGGATTCTAAATCTTTGAAGATTATTATATAAGTATATATCTCCTAATTATGGAAGGAGTCTATTACTACACGCAAATGAAGAAAACCTAGAGGAGTTTGCGGCAAAAAATATGTAGGTGGCGTATTGTTGATGTTGTGTGTATGTGGGCGTTACTGCTGTGTAGCGTGGATCACATATGTGGATGAAGAGCTGAATATCCACCAATCAAGAAATCCTAGGTGGTGGAGAAAGTCTTGACCAACTTTATCACGCTGTCATTGCAGAGAATTGTCAAATAGAAAATAGCCTACGTGACTTTTGGAATACAAGAAAAAGTGCAATTGGTTGATAGACGTGCTTAGGATTTTTTTTTAATGTTCTTAAGTTAAGTGGATTGATTGCCATAGGCCATTATCAACGTCAACAACAACAGTGTTCTTTTCAACTATTGCTAGAATTTTTTGAGGCGTGTTTAAGGGATTTTGTATTGGCAGATAATATTGAAGTGCAGAAAATTATAAAACAGTGATGTGGCTTTTGTGATGGTGTTTATGTGAGTCAGTTTATTGGTGTTGCGACGACTTCCAGATTTATTTTAGTGGAGTTTAATCTATCGGGAAGTTGTTCTTGTCTATCTCAAGTGTATTTTAGTTTTCGCTCTCTATTATTTTAATCACTTAATTGTTCGTTTAATTATCTTTATTATCAAATACTGTTGAGAAAATCCTCTGTTGAGGTTAGTACGAGGCGGTCGTACTATTATGTGTAAAACTCTTTCACGGGTAGTTAGGTTGTGAGATAGTGTCAAGGGTTGAGTGGTGTCGACTCAGTAAAGCCTTGGGTAAATCTATTGTACTTTCGTGAAAGTGATTAAGCTAGGTGAGAGCTCAGCAGACGTAGGCAAGGTATGCCGAACTGCGTTACCAAATTTATGGTGTTTTTATTATTTCAGTTTTGCTTATTTTTATATTTTAACCCCAACATATTCATATTTACCTTGCAAGTGATGCACATGTATTATACATTATATGAAACCAACTGGGTGTTTGGTTGACTGAATTAATTATTATATTATTGTTATATTATATATTTTAAAATACAATGCCCAATGTTGAAAAAGCTATATTTCAGTTATACGTTTTTGCATGATGTTAAAAATAAATAACAAAAATAATTAACCCCTTCGATTTTTTCAAAATATTTATGCTCACGCTCAAAATCAAGCATAACAATAGGATCAGGAAAGAGTCAAACCCAAGAGCTTATATGCATCATAATTTTTTTAAAAAATATAAATAGAAAATTTCATTAATAAAGAAATGAATTACAAGTTACAAAAATAACCTGGGGAGGTAGAGGTAAAGGTACCCTGTTTACATACGAGTATATATATATTGCTAACTTTTCAAAAGACAAATAACCAGGCAAGTTGTCAAAAGCGTTTGAGCTTTATACATCACCTCTCAATGTTGAGAGTGAGATCATGGATGCTGACCACGGTCTTCTAGATAAGACCTTTTTGCTTTGTTTCAAATCGTCTACCACTCCATTCTTTCCAAATAGTTTTAACGTACATGCTGACAGTCACAATGTGTATGAACTTCGAATCACGTTGAGAAGATAGTAATTGTATAGCACCAGTATTATTAGGTACTGACCAGATGTAAATATTAGTAAAGACAAGGCATAAACAAACCAACTTTCAAATACTCTCATAAGTAATAAATTTTCGTCCATAGATTATTATTATTAATTAATTAGTTGGCACATAAAGATGACTGAATAATATAACAAATTGGGATTGATATATTAACTTTTATTCGTCTTGAATTTCTCAAAATGTATTGTCTTTTCGTTGGTTAGAAAGATATAAAGATCCAGGACTTGATTATCTTTCCACGACTATGATTGGTGAGGCTTGATGTTGCGTTACAACTGACTGAAAACAATGCGAAAGAAACTTAATTCATATATTAAGAGCTCAATTTCTTATTGGTCAAGCAGCCTACTTGAAGATTGGAATTTAGTGAAACGATCCACTAATCTTCGAAAGGTGCAGGACCTATAATTACCCACATCACTTGAAAGTCATGAATCAATCAATTAGAAGCCACAGAATGAGTGGTGCAGAAACCATGCTTTCCTTCTTGCTCAAATTATGCGTATATAATGGTTTTGTCCAATGCATGCAATATGATTTGGAGTTGTTGGCACTTTTCCACGGGTCGTGTTCACGCTGCCCCTAGACAAATTCGTAAAACTGGGGCTTTGTCCCGAGTACGCACATACCGTACGGGATAAACAATACTTGGACGTACCTGCACTGTACGATAGAGATCATGGCATGCATGGAACATTTTATTAACTTCTCATTTTGTGTTATTAGGTTTCATCCGTCCATTCATGAAATCTTAAACATGAAGCTAGGAAAACCTCATGACTAACAAAGAAAATACTTGATTACAGAAAAATGGAAATACAGTTAATAATAGCAACCTCCACTAGTTTTTTTTTTAACATTTTTCTTAAATTAATGCACAGCTTAATAATAATTTGTAACCAAACTAAATTGACATGAAAATGAAGTAGTAATGTAGTATCGTCACACAACGTACTGTGGTCCAAAAGCAAGCGAAAAGCCGTCACAGTGAGAGGTTCGGTGCTCATCTTGCACTGTAAGCAATGATAAGGAGTGGATGGGACTAATCTTAAGAGGCTTAACTGTGGATATAATGCAAAGGCACAGAGTCTGTAGCATTATTTACAAGTAATTATTGGACACTGGATGAAGATTCTTAAACCTCAATTTACAGCAACTGGTACTTAGACTGTCTATCCATACTTGCACAGTGTCATGTATAGATTATTTCTAAATGAAGCAAACAAAACATAAAGCATCTTCGTGCAGCTTTGATGTGGCCTCCTTAATTAATTGCAAATACCAGACGGTAACGATGGGAGGCTAAGTCATGTCACACTTTTTGCAATTGTTGCCAAATCAGTATCAATAGTTACATGAGCCAGGGCACTTTTCAGCACAACTGGCATGCGAAAATCACCTTTGACTATTCATTAGATAAGTAGATAACTACATCTGACGTGTTAACCAATTGCATTTAAAGGGACGGTTGACGGACATGGTGATGCAATTGCACTTTCCGCTGGTTTCATTTCGAAATGATAGGTGTACTATTATTCCGTATAATATGCCGCTGCCAGCTAAAAGTCCAAAAGCCTAAACTATCACAGAGTAGCTTTCAGCCTTTCACTGTTTTTGGGTCTCATTATTTTGGGCCAATTACATAAAATTTTCTTTTATTTATAATTACACTAAATAAATTTTAAATATTCATCATATTATTATAACTATCATTTTATAAATATAATTAGTATACTTAAATACTAGTTTTAAATCCTAGTTAATACAATTGCAATATAACTAAATTCTAATCATTTGCTGAATAATATGAGGATAGTGACTTATTGATCAATCTGTTAGTGAATATATAAAACTAATTAAATTGGCCTCACACAGCAACTTAAGCTATTGTGATAAAATGGTCATTTAATATAGTATCATAGCCTTTATGACCAAGTGGTTGTGGGTATAAATCCCACCACTCACCTATTATCAACACAACGCAAAGTAAGTCTTTGCAAGTTTTAAGCCCAAAAGATTTTCATAGTAGTTTTTAAGATTATTAAATTTATTCCTTTTTTTAGCTGGACATCATATCATATAAACTCAACTTAGTTAATGTAGAATCCTAATGGGCTCGAATGGAAATGCTTAATGTATTGGATTGGTGATGAACCCAGTTAGTGCTTAAGCGACAGCCATGACCACCCAGCTCTACGTCTGGGCCTTGCCAACCAGAGCCCCAAATGAACACCCAGAGAATAGCTTTGTTTTCTTCTGTTATTTTAACATTCTTCCAAACAAGCAGTAATTGGATGGTCTTTTCCCACCCAAAAACGAAAAGTAGAACGCGTGTTGGATCCGACGCCAAGCAAATGATGGGCTTCAATGGCTTTTCTTTTCTAGATGTGAATGTTAAGGTCATGGCCTTTAAAGGACAGATGAGTACGCATTGTACTGTCCCAATGCACTCGACAAAACCAATTGAAGTTGACCAAGGTTGATTTATTCAGTGTATTAAGTGTCCAATTGTATCAAAGGATTAAATTTTAATGTCAAATAAAAATAATAAAGATATTTTTACATATAAACGCATACAATCACTTTGTTCGCTTAATCACTGAAGAAGCCACTACTCATCATCCTTGTTTCAATCATGCAGCATCCAATTTTGGCAACTTCGACTTCATATTTTCTTATTACGGTTGTCCTTTTATACGGACGATTAAACTCATCTACAGAGTTCAAACTCAAGGAGATCAACTTCAGGTTAGAGATTAACATAGAAATGCACGAAGATTTAACATTATGACTTTGTTCGTAAGCTCCTACGCACGGCAGAGGTGTAAAATAAACTAACAATATTAATGTTAAATGGTTGGAACTCGACTACCATGAGTGAAGTTCAGAGCCGTTCCTATAGTTCCTATAGTTTTATAGGTCCTGGGCGAAATTTAAAAAAAAAGGCCCCAAACTTAAGTTTACATATTTGTATAAAACATAAATAACTCAATTTATAAGTTTACATAACCAACTAAATATTAAATGATCATAACACTAACAAATACACAAAGGATCATGATTTATGAAAAACAATTTCTTTGTGCATTTCTAGATGCAAAATCATTAATAATATTATCAAGATCAATATTGTCCAACATATCCTTCTCAATACATAACATAGCTAAACCATTCAACCTTTCTTGTGACATTGATGACCTCAAGTAGGTTTTCAATAATTTTAACTTTGAAAAACTTCTCTCAGCTGATACTACAGTCACAACAGGTATAGTCAATAGAATTCGATAAGCAATTGAAAATTTTAGATAACAATCTGCAGCTTGAACAAATTCTAATAAATAGCAATATGTGATAGAGAAAAAAAATAAATAGAAAATTTAATATCTGATATTAAAATAAAAAACAAAGAGCAAAAATACATTTAAAAAATCATAAACTTTATTTTTAAATTATACTCAAAATTTAGAAGACAGAATCGTAAAATTTTTTACTACTAATTTTTAAGTTAGAGTACTTTAAATACATATATTGATGAAAATAAAAAATTAGAAGATAAAAGTATACTTAAATATCCTGAACTTCGAGCGCACGATTTCGACTTTAATTTAATTGCAACCGTTCATCACACTCTTTAAGTACTGAAGATGTGAAGTGAGGGAGACAAATTTTATATAATTAATTGTTGATTATTGTTATTCAATATAATGTTGACAAATGGCTTAAGTAAGAAATAACAGTCAGAAATAGGATACGGAGATGGATAGAGAGTGAAGGTTTGAAAAGGGGCTCCTCATAATCGTGGGCCCTAGGCAGGTGCCCTGCTGGCCCCTGCCCAGGGCCGACATTGCCGATTCCTCAGCTATTTACTTCGATACCCGCTCTAAATGAAGCTGCTTCTTATTTTGCTCAAACTACTTCTTTGCTAACCCGATGTTTCACTGATTATTCTAGTGAGTTTCTTCCGTTCCCATATCATTGCATTTGATAGATTAATTGCTATTGGCAAAAAGCCGTTGCACAAACTTCTTTATGCTTTTTTGATATGTGGATGCAAATTGCCCAATTGTATTAAGTGAAGTTGCTTGCTTCAAGGAGGCCTCTGTATTTGTATGTTTCAAATCAAAATCTTGTATTATAACTGTGTATTTTTCTAAGGTTCGATTATAAAACTTTAAACAAGTAATTAGTTAGTGTACTCATCTGTACATATCTCGTAAAGTTTGTGTTGGTTAATCTCATGAAAGAGATTTTCTCATTATTGTCCAGTTTATTATCCTGAGATAAATTGGAATTACTGCAGTAGATTATCCATCTAGAGATTCTGGGTATCCTCTGAGGCATGCGCAGGAGATGATGACATTTCCTTTAAGAGGGCTTGCAGAATGTTTGGATGATGATCATCCAGGTTCAAATCGAAGCCATTCAGTTTCTTAACCTTCTACTTCTGAAATTTTATTGCTTTGTTGGAAGTAAGTGCAGAAGATATCGCAAGTTGGAAAACTGGTTTATTGAAAACCATAGCTTCCAGCCACATTATGCTATATCTAAGTTGAACGAGAAGAACTTCTGGAGGATGTTTGATGCTGGGCTCTATGAGAGCTGCAGGAGGAGATATGGAGCTATTGGGACTTTCATGAGTGTGTATTACAAGTCAAAGAAAGGAAGAAAGACAGAAGGAGGCGCAGGAAGCAGAGCAACCACATCTTGAGGTTGCATACGCAGAGTCTGATTAGCTTGTAGACTGATTTTGAAATTTAACTTTGAACACATTTCGTAGGATTTTTCATTGATGTTTGTCTCGTGCATGTTCTGTGAGTTTCTTGGTTTTGAACTTTTTGTCTTTCTGGTAAGTGATTTGCAGCTGTTTGCTGACTTTGAAAGTCCTGTGGTTTAGATCGCATAGAAACGGTTCTTCTGCAGTAGTTTGCAACAGTTGGAAGTTGTTGCCAATTTGATATTAGTTAGTTTGAGGGTTCCCCTGAGGCTGGGAGGGAGTGGGTTACTAGCATGCATGAAGATGCTAATCAAGGCCATTTCATTTGAAGGAAGGGGCTTGTCTTGTGGTGGCAATGGCATATAAGTAATGATACTATTGTTAAAGAATAAAATGAATCGGTGAATTGCTATCTGTGATTTGGTTTCCCATGCGTATCAGTTAGCATAGAAACTATAGATTCTTAATCTATCAAAACTGATGACTTCCAAAGGATGAGTATTATTGTTAAAATCATGTTATTAGCTTGATATGGTTAAGATATTTACAAAAATTAAAGCTGTTTTTTTTTTAAATTTTACAAAATAGATTTGGATTTTGTTACCTTGGAATATATTTAACTTTATTTTGAAAGCAACAGATAATATTTAAAATTGCTAGATTTAAGTTAAAAGTTTCCATAGTCATATCATCATATCCTTTCTCTCAATTTATAGCTCATTGTGGAACTATTTCCATAAAACAATACGAAATAGAGGTGCTTATGTATCGGGTTTAAATATCGGTCAATACCGGCGTGTTTTGTCCGACACTAGCTGGTGCTTATAGTATTTATAATTTTGGCCATATATAAATATAAGAATTTATTAACAAAATTTTCAATTTTTTTTTAAAATTGCTCCGCCCTCCCCCTTTCTTTTCTTCAATTAGTTATTTAGTTCAACTTTTATTTTGACTTTTGATTTTTGAATTTTGATTTTAAAATAAAATAAATATTTTTATTACTAATAATAATTATATATTAAATAAAACTTAAAAGCAAATTATTTTATTTAAATTTATTTTAATCCTTTATATAATATTTATTACAAGTATTAATAAATTTTTTTCAAAAATAAATAAATTAAAAATTATTATTTATAAACTTATATTTATTTTATATATTTTTAATTATTAAATCAAATTTTATTGAAATTTATATATTTTAAAAATTTAAAATTTAATTATATTTATTAATAATTATTAAATTAATTTTATAGACTATTTGATAAATTTAAAAAATTATCCAAAATGGTACCCAATATTAACCGATACCGATACAGTGTCGTATCATAACTCAACCTAATATCAAGTTCAGTACGGCTACAATCACATTTTAGGGCAGGATCTATTGCATGGCCCGTTGGAGGTTGTGGGGCGGGCGTGCATACTACTTTGGCATTTGTGGCAAGCCAGAAATTCCTTCATTTGGCAGCAGCACAGGCTCGACCCCTGGACTTTAGTGGCCAATTCAAACCATTACTACGACGAGTGGCACCACGCCTAAGCTTCCAACGATGCTTCTGGCCTTCCCTAACAACCAATGCCCAATGTTGTCCGATGGTCTAGCCCTACTGGTGGATCTGTGAAATGCAACTTTGATGCAGCTATTCAATCAGGCCAGGGTACTACGTCGTATGATATAGTGATCAGAGGTGCACACGGTCTTTTCCTCCACTGTTTGTCTGGTTTTGCTACCTCCAACTACCCACCACTTATAGCTGAAGCCATGGCGTTGAAGGAAGCTTTATCATGGTTAACGCAGTTGTGTTTTACCTCCGTGGAGGTGGAAACGGATTGCTTCCAGCTTGTGCAGCGTTTCCACAGTGCCCATCCAGGCATCAACTAGTTGGGAGCCATTTTGGAAGACTGTAAATTTCTTTTTGGTCGTTTTCACTTTTGTTCGCTTATATGGGTTCCTAGGATTGTTAATAACGCAGCTCACTTATTAGCTGCAGCAGCTCTTGGTTATCCCAATAGATCTAGATGGGATATTCCCCCAGATTTTTTGCTCAACACTTTCCGCTGTGACGCTGAGTTTCATCAGTAAATGCATCTCATTTCAAAAAGTTTAAAATCTTGGAATTAGCCTGTCAGAAAATAACATCTGATATTTACCAAAAAATAACATCTAAAACTAGCAAGGTTGACAGGTTAAGCAGAGGGTTTAAACGAGAGAGGCTATCAAACAAGAGATTGGTGTTAGAAAGGGTAAGGAAAAAGAATCAAGGAATTTTAGAAAACTTCAGGAGATGATCTTATCTATCATAATTTTAGAGGGCTGAAAAAAAAAAGAAATTGGAGAAAAAGAGCTCAAAGACTGATGCATAATATCTGAAATTTCTCTAGTGTACCGATATAAAACATAGAATCTTAGGCTTGGGATTCATTTCTAAAAGACACCCACAGAGTTCACTTTCCACATTAAAACCAAAGTGCTGAACCAAATGCAGTACAAGGCTTGAGATGGAACACCATCTACTGTGTCCTTGGAACATTCATCAATGTTCTTTCCAATCAACACAGCCATTTTGGCACATATTACAAGGCACAATCTCAAATAGTTTGTTATGATTTCATCAAAATTCTCCATACCTGCAGTTCCTCCCCAGTGCTTAACGAAGTACAGCCCCTGATGAAGTGCAATCTCTTTCAGAACAGCCAGGTAGCTATTGAACCCCAGTGCTTGAATATCCTAGAAATTTGGCTGATTCTTCCAAGATTAAATTCACTGGCGTCAATGTTAACAAAAAACCAGCCTCTTAGAAAAAATTTGACTTTGATGCCTTTGTTCCCGCTGAGAAACAGAATCCATGTGGCAACAAACAAATATTTGCCTTCGAGTCCAATCCAGCAGACATGCAATTTCTACATATTTCTTCTCTTTTTCAGGGTTCCGACCGAGAAACCATTTATCTTCCAATATCCTATGGAGTAATTCCAGGAACATGAGGAACAGCAGGATTGGATGTCTTTATTTTTTCCACCAATGCAGCTTGAGTTGTTAGAAGTATCCCAGCAATGGAGGCAGCACTTTGAAGTGCACATCGGGAAACCTTACAAGAATCTACTACACCGGCATCAAGAAGATCCTCATATGCACCAGTCATTGCATTGTAGCCAGTTCTCCAATCAAAAGTCTGAATTTTTTCCACCACAGCAGCCCCATCATAACCTGCATTTTTTGCGATTGTTTCTGCTGGTGCAAGTAATGCCTGGAATATATCACAGATAAATGTTGTAGTCACGAAAGAGATTTCTTTTGCATGTACATTCAGACATTAATAGCCTTGCAAACAAAATCATGATTTAACAACAAACAATGGAAATTCCTTTCTCAAACACATCCAAGATAGGTGCTGCATTTAAAATAGAAAACAATTTGCTCATTTTGTTACTTTGTTTAAGTGTCAGCAGTAATAGTAAAATATGAATTTCATTTTAAACAAGAAATAGCACATAGTAACTGAATATCACAAACAACGCACTTTGAAGTTCTGCCCGAGTAAAGAAAAAGACACTAGTGAGAGACCTTTGCTACTATATCAGCACCAATCTGTTCAGTTTTATCTTCCATACAATCTTTTATGGTGGATATCTGCTTTGAGAGATGTGCATATGCAGCACCACCACCAGGTACTATTCCCTCATCCATTGCAGCAAATGTTGCATTTTTTGCATCCTCAATCCTAAATTTCCTTTCCTCAAGTTCCATCTCTGTATGTGCTCCAACCTAAAATGAAGACATTATTTGTAGGTAAACAATTTTACAGAAATCCTGACAGTACTCTTCTTCAATATGATTAAGATATTCTTATAAGACTGAGTCTCAATACTTCCACTTTTACAAGTTTGCTAGTTAGACATAGAAGAAAACCTGAAGTTGATCTTACAATAATAATCATCGGAGTCTTAGATGAGTTTCATGAAGTAAATGTTAATTTCAAGTGAAGAACATCAAATACTCAACAAGCATGAGAATGAGTAGGGCAGAGCAGATGAAATTCCACAAAAAACCAAAAAAGGAAATTCAATGAAGTGAATTTAGAAGCCTCGCTTCTCAACTATGCAATCATATTGACAGCACAAAATAAAGCTAAAAGAAAAGCAGCAACATTTATACATATAGTTAGATATTTATATATACAATGTGCATAAACTTAAATGGGTGTAAATGTGCTTAATTTATTAGCCAACATACTAGAAAAAGAATAATAGTTATTTGAATTAAAGTATCAATTACTAAACTTGGCCAATCCCAGTGACAAATCAAAATGGAGTTCAAGATCAATTGCAAAGATATGGTTTCAGGCTTCAAAAGAATTTCTGATTAAATAGATGCATAAATTTCTCATACACAGACCTTTATTATAGCCACACCACCAGAAAGTTTAGCAATCCTCTCCGACAGCTTTCTTGACATGTATGCATTATCTGTTTCAGAAAGGTCCTTCTTTATCTGCAGGATTCTTGCCTGAATTTCAGCTTTAGTACTAGGATCAGCAACTATGGTTGTTGAATTGCTTGTTATAGTAACTTTTCGTGCAATACCAAGTTGATCTGATGTTACTCCTATGAGGGTCATACCAAGGTCTCCAGATAGAAAATCGGCACCTGTCAATTGTACAATAGAATATATGCAATAAAGCTGCATCCAGTTATTGTAGTGTAATTACATTCTTGACAAGCAAGCAGCTAATTCAACACTTTTGGTTGACAAGAACAAACAGCTTATAATATATTAGACATATCTATCAGAATAGATGTCAATATCATCAAAGATTTTTAGCGTGCTTAGGGCCAACTGATAGTGTTTCAAGGACATATCCTCTACAAGAATCGGACTAAAGCACGAGATAATGAGCATATAATGTTAAGATCAAGAAACCCCCTGCTGGATAAGAAATTCAAATGTCATTTGAATGAGATGCACCCTTTGCAACGCAAGAAAACACATAGAAGCGGTAAGTCTTAGGGTAAAGAAGGTTTCTTTTCTAAAAAGGTAGTTCAGCACCTCATCTTTTGTGAATGTAGCATAGCAGAAACATTACTAAAGGTTTTGCACAAAACCTGAATCCCTTGTGAATCACAAAACCTTCAAACTTGACCGATTTAACTCTTAAGGAATTCTTCTACCATATTATCAAAATTTCAAGTAATTAAGTAATGTGAAATATATTTAAATTTGAGGAGAACAAATCCAGGGCTTCTCTTAAATCCTTACAGTTGAAAATTAATATATCCCTGAATGAAAAACTAGGTGTAATTCCACCATAAGAAGCACATTAAAGGGAGGGGGATTGTCCAAACCTTATAAGGCTTATTAAGATCTCGCTGATAGTCAATGAGATATTAACACCTTAACACATGCCTAACCAAAGTTGATACTATCACTATCAAATATCATACTACTCTTGGCATATACAAATGAAAAGAGTTACTTGAAATTATGCTTGGAAGCATTGGAAAGTAACCAACTCCTAAGTTTACATTTAAAAGTACGGAAGTTTGCTAACCAAAATTACAATAACCCAAAAATTGTCTGAAAACCTAAGATATCAAAACATTAATGCTGATGTACATGCACTTATTACACAAAGATGATAGAAAGATGTTATACATTCAATGAATAGGAACATCCCATATAATGGTCTTCATAATTAAAATTAAACAATTCAAAGCAACATATAACAATCCCATTATCTTCAGCAATAGTTGAAAATAAAACAGAAGATTTACCTGTCATAAGGGCAATGTCTTGTAATATAGCTTTTTTGCCTTCTCCAAATCCAGGGCATTTCACGACAGCAACATTAATTAAACCTCTCAATTTGTTCACCACAAGTGTTTCCAATACTTGCTTTGAGATATCCTCAGCAAATATTAAAAGTGGAACACTCAATTGGTTGGTCTTCTCTAATAAAGGAACTATCTCTTTGACACTTCCAATCTTTTGATCAGTCACTAACACTTTTGCGTTGTCAAACTCTACTATGGCTTTATCCTGATTTGTAATGAAATGTGGTGACATATAGCCCTTGTCTATCTGTACAAAGAGAAGAAGAGAAATGTGAGAAAGAAAAATAAGATATTAGAAATGGAGCCCGCTGAAACCTAAAACCAATTTAGAAAACAAGAAACAAGATCAAGTAAATCATTCTGAGCTTTTACTGGTTTTGACTGCCAAAGTACTAAGCATAATGGGATGATGTTATAGTTTCCATGCAAAACCAACCAGTTTCAGATATTTTGCAATTTGAGATACAGAATGCCTTAAACATTCACAGACTTTTGTTCTCCAAAGAGCAGCTATTTTCCATGTATTTGACAATACTTGCAATTGTTGTTAGCTAAAGGTATACAGTGTGACTCAGCTGAAATAGTTTCAAGTTGTCAGAAGTAGTGTTGGCTTGATAACCTTGAGTCCTTCTTCTATTATCACATAAGTCTCAGAAGTTGAAGAGGATTCAAGAATAATAACTCCATCCTTTCCAATCTTTTCTATAGTTTCAGCAATTAAGTTTCCAACGAACTCATCATTTCCAGAAGAAATTGTAGCAACCGCTGTAAAAACAACTTTAAAGCATTACTATTTAAATAAATGAAGTGTTTTAACAAAAGTAAAGTACAGACCTTTAATATTTTCCGTTCCTCTAACTGGAGAACTATTCTTTTTCAAAACTTTCACCAATTCATTTACAGTCCTTTCTATCCCTTTCCTTAAAGAAACAGGATTGGCTCCAAAAGCAATTGCCAAAAGCCCCATTTTGATCATTCCACGAGCCAAAATTATCGCAGTTGTTGTACCATCACCAGCCAAACTATTCATTTTAGTTGCCACCTGCAAGCAGGAACTTAATATTCACTTGTTTGTTTTAGTTTTTTAATCATAGGCTCGATAAGTTAGATTTAGAAAGGGTGGTCATGTAGCAACCATGAATGACCTCTTGAATGAGCATTGCTCCAGTATTCTCCATAGCATCTGCAAGAACTATGGCTTGAGCTATTGTAACACCATCATTTACCACCTTTAAACTCCTAGAGTCTGATAGGACAACATTACGTCCTGCAAATTGTGCAAAAGAATAAGCAAAATTGTACATTCCTTTACTTACATCAAGATCAACTAAAATAACCACTGTATTTCATGGGAATTAACCATCTAATAATGTTCCAACTACTTCATAAAACAGAGAAAAACAATGAAGACCACCGTTGAGAATTCCATTTAATGAACAAGTCCAAAGAGACTCAACTAATAGTCGATAAAAGATATAAAAACAGAGAAGCAAATGATCAATGAGAAACCTTTAGGTCCCAAGGTAAGAGATACAGCGTCAGCTATCTTATCGATTCCTGCCTGCAAAGACTCCCTGCATTCTTTCCCAAAAGATATCTTCTTTGGACCTGCCCTCACAACAATTTTCCGGTTTCTCCACAAACAACCGCCCCTTTCCTTGTTCATGTCAAGCATCTGCAGTAACTTCACGTGCAAAATCAGTATGTAATAAACCAAAACGAAAACCCACAACACTCACTCACTCATCGCCGACCCTTGGTAGATAGAGCGAGTAGAGACTTACAGTCGCAGGGAGATGAGAGAAAATCAATGGTTTGGAGACGGAGGACACAGGCATCTTCTTTTACAAAGAAGTTTAAACTGGAGAGAGGTTTAAGGTTTTAGCTTTTCTGCTTCTTAGGTCATGAACTATAATTTTGTACCGGGATAAAGCATGGAAAAAGTGTTAGGCCGGCGTTTTGGAGTTTTTTCATTTCATTACTTAAAAAACTTCTTTAATTTGGTACATAGAGGGAAAAAAAAAAAGTTAACCACAAGTCTTAATTTGGCAGGATGATATAATTAGGAATTAAGTTGATAAGTGCTGAAATTTATACTATGTGAATATTCCTGATAGTAATTGAAGGAATTACACCAAATCACATTCGGTAAATCCATCTTAAAAAGGTAATTCTTCAAAATCATTAACCATGGAACATAATATATTATATGATGTGGGAACTCTATATAAGATAGAACATGTAATGCTGATTACATTGCTGCAGAAATACTTCTGCAGCAATATTTCTGCAGAAAAGGGAAACATTTCTGCAGAAAATCCTCTTCAAGATGTCGAAATATTTCTGCAGAAAAGGGGAACATTATAGGATATGGTAATATGGATATTCATGATTCACCAATCAGTCACATTCCTATTCTATCCAATTTTCTTGTAATCTTGGACACTGCAATGTACTGAAAAATTTTGGTAACAATCCATTAATGATCTACAAAGAGCAATATTGTCAAAAATCAAATCTCAATCACAAATAATTAGGGATTAATCAACGCAGTTAACATGTAGGGATCAAGGTAAAACAATGTTAAGCGCCTATAAATAACACTATCCATCGTACCAGAGTTGGAAGCATCAAAAAACAAACATAAACCCAAGTAAGCTGGTGAAAGAGTGGAGTCATGGGGTACAAGGTGACAGCAGTTGCAGTTCTTTTAATGATAGTAATGAGTGTGGTTGCAGAAGCTCAACTACAGCCGTTTCAGCCAGTCCTACCTCCAGCAAAACCGTCACCATCACCACCATCTATTGTGGGATGCGGTGCAAAGTGCGCATTCAAGTGCATTAGAATGAGATTCCCACCTTTGATGGCCTTGTGCATTGGCCTTTGCATGATCCAATGCAGGCATTCCCCTTCTGCTAAAGTCTACAACTGCACCAATGGTTGTGCTTCAAGCTTGCTCACTAACTCCATCGCTACTGATAATATAGGTATGTTTCTGATAGTTTATATGAAAAAAAAAACATTATCATTTTCGTCTCCCTCCTACTCACAACTTGGTATATTGTTCTTGTTCATATGGCAGGTACGGACAGAGTTTCAGATTATGTGGAGTCTTGCTACCAGACATGTTCAAAGAACGAGAGATTATAATTAAGTTGTTACTTTCTAGCTATAGATGTATAGCTCCTGGACCAGAATATGAATAAAGAAGCATGGTCAATGTAATAGCCAATGCTGTTATCTAATAAAAGTAGCACTACTTAGCTATTTCATGAATTTTTATTATTTACTCTCAATTTGATCAATATTCCTTACATAAAAAGACCATTTCTCACTCTCCACAACCACAAGAATTGATAATCTAATTTAAAATTTTATGAAAATATTAAAAATTAAAGATTCCATCATTAAAGACATACCTTTTAAGTAAAAAGAAGTATCATAATATGGTATTTGGATCACCTATTTAGGTTACTTTATTCCTAAATAGGTGATCACATTGGATCACATTGAGTTCCTTGATGGAAACGCGGGTAGAGTTTCTCTCAAGGACGAGGAGAAGAATGGCGTTAACTAGGAAAGATTTTGATAGCATGAAGGAGGACATAGAGAGAAGAAGAGGAACAAAGGATTCTGGATTTTTTTACTTAACAGTGGTTGCCGCCGAGAAGTTGATCAAAGAAAACAACAACAGCACCAAGAATGTTGTTTCACCATTCGAGTCTTCAAAGTTGAATCGTACAAGATCTCCCAGAAATCAACCTGGCCCCAACCCACCTCCAGACATGCCTCAGGAGTTCAAAAATAGCATTCAGAAAATAGGGGGGCACAGCACAGGGGTTGAGTTGATCATACAGAAGCCATTGTTCAAGACAGACTTGATGAAGGATATATCAGGGACGCATGTCCATTCCCGCCAATCAAATACAGTGCCACGACTTTCTGAGGGATGATGTGAGCCAAACTTTGGGTCCCCTTTTATCATGGTAAAGGATTAGAAAAAGGCTAATAAATCTCAAATGTTGATATGACAGACGCATCCCAAGTTGATGACGCCATGGCACTGGCAACGACATTTGCACAAATGAAGTTGTGAGTTTATAATGGTATTGTTACATTGCCAATTGAAAAAACATGCAGCTATTACTTATGGAAGGCAAGGCAAGGCAAGCTGTTATATATGTGTTACTACAGAAAATCTTGATTACATACGATGATATATTTTCATTATTCTTATTAGATTAATAGAAATGCAAAGTAAACTTTCAGTTTCCATATAAAAACAGAATTTAATAAATATGATAATTTTTAATTGGGAACTTCAATAGGTCAGCTAGGGCTTGGGGCTTGCGCTCTTTATAGCTTAAGTCTAGCTCAAAAAATTTTTGAAACTTGAGCTCAACTCAAAAGTTCACATGTTCAATTGGGCATGTGAAGCTTGGCCCAAACTTGAGCACAATCAAGCTTTAGACAACCAAAGTCTAATTAGGCTTAAGTAATTTGGATTAAATTTAGACCTAATTATGCTTTAATTAGATCTAATTGGGCTAATCAAGTATAATTGAGTTAGGTTAGGCCTAAAAGTTTAACCTTTTTACAGAAATATTAAATGCTCTAATGCCTATTTAGGCCAAGTTAAGAGTCAAACTTTTTTAGAAAAATATCAAATATTCCAAATTGGTAATTCATATCCAAAAATCTAACTCTTTAGAAAGTTTTGTGATTGAGACAACTATTCAAATATTCTATTTCGAAGTTACTTTCCTTCATCACTTTTCACGTTTAACATGAAAATTGGGAAATAATGTTTTGGTCCTCATTTCTCAATTCCCATTTTAAGAATTGAGAAATAATGAGTATCATTATGTATTATTATTTGTAATCTCATTTTGTTAATTTGATGATCCTTCCAAAAGGCTCATCATGCATATTCATTTTATCTTACTTCATTGCACAAGTCTTTACATTCATCAAAAGGCACCGGAGCTTTTCATTTTACTATAAAATCCTCTTAATCTTTCTAATAATCTTTGGAAAATATTGTGGAAAATGTTTTAATCATATTTGGATTAAACAAATTGGTTTTGAACATTTGAAGTTGTTAAATTATGTTTTTAGAGAGATTGGTTGACTTATATAGACTAGTGGTCAACTAATATAAGTTAAAGTTGTTAAATTTGAAGTATTGATAATTTGCTATATGTTGGTTGACGTATTGGTTGACTAATACCAGTCGATCAGTGTTTCAAAAACTAATGAATGTGGAGCTTTTAATGCATACTGATTGACTAGTACGTTATACTAGTTCACAAGTACATTGAACATAGTTGTTGTAATGAATAATTCTTAGCTTCAACGACTATTTTAGGTCCTAAAATACTATAAATATTTATTTTCTCATTGGTTTAGCATTACAAAGGTTTTAAAGTGTTGTACACACATATTTTCAATAGTTCTTCATTCATATTGAGCATCATTGTGTCATATTTGTTTAAGATGTTTTGGAGTTATCAAGTAATAAAGTGAGAAATTTTGAGTTGTAATATTTGGTTGGGACAATATATTATTGTATTTAGGGGTGATACAAATGAGATTGAGGTTCCATTTCACCTTATAAGAAGAACGTAAGAAGGGTTCCTCTTTATCGAAAAAGATTGTACAATGGTTATTCCTAGCATTGAAAGAAGAATTATAGTAGAATTTTAAGAAGAGTCTTGGGGGTCAACATAGACAAGGTTTGTCTATTAAACCACCATTAATCGATTTGCATTCTCGTCTCCATATCTTATTTAAATTATCGTTTAATTGTTTGATCAATTTATATTAAGCAATTTCTTTATACTTATTTATATTGATTATTATTAATTGAATACATTGGTAAAAAAATTGTTGAATTTTATAAATAACCAATTCATCCCTCTCCTAGGTGCTATGAGAGACTAGCAATGGGTATTAAAGCAAGTCGATCAGGCTAGCATTTCTAACAAAATCCTATAGAAAAATCATAATAGCATATTTAGGAGCATGATCATGATCATTCAACTAAAAGGGACAAAACATTAGTAAAACACCTTTCTTTGATATAAATGATTATCTTTATTGAAAATCTAGAATGAGATTCTTTTTAGTGGTTAAAGGTGTAGACTATGGGAAATAGTGTCAAATGATTCCTATAATTCTTATGAAAATTGTAGATAATAAAAGGTATCCAAATTAAAGGAAGAACAAGAACCTTAAGATAAGAGATTACTTTCCTTAAATAGTAATGTCATAAGATCCTTTTGTGCATTAGGAATGCGTGAATTCAATAAGGTCCCTATGTGCAAAACGACTCACAAAATTTGGCATACTTTATAATTTACATATGAGGGAACCAATCAAGTAAAATACAGAAAAGTAAGTATGCTAATGAATCATTATGAATTGTTTCAAATAAAGCATAATAAAAAAATATCTAGCATGTATCATAGGTTTATTGATATTATTAATGCTCTTATAGGTATTGAAAAGATCTATACTTATGTTAAATTGGTAAAAAAGTTGCTTAAATCACTTCCAAAGACATGGGAAGCTAAAGAGATGCGTATACAAAAAGCCAAGGATCTAACAACACTACCAATAGAAGAACTTATTGGATCTCTTCTCACATACGAAATGAGGTTCTAAGAGAGACAAGAAGAAACATCGCTTTCAAGGAAAAGTAAATTAATATTTGAAGCCTCAAAAGGAAAATAAAGCAAACACGAAGAGACATCAACTAGTGAAAGCAAAGAAGAAGACATTGACTTACTCATTAGAAAATTCAAGAAGTTATTAAAGAAGAAATTATCCAAAAGAAAGGAATTCAAGGAACGTAAAAGTGATTTAAAATATAAATCCTCGAATATTATTTGCTTTAAATATAGAAAATTTGGCCATATAAGGTCATAATGTTCTCAACTCTAAAATAATGAGACGTACAAAAGAAATTATAAAAGTTAGAAGAATGACAAAAAGAAAGCACTTAAAGCATCAATTTGGGATGACATAAGTGAATTTGAAAGAGAGAATTCGGAAAAAGAGATAACTCATATGTGCTTTACCACTATGGACAATGATGAGGTAACATCCAACCCTAATTCTTACAATGATAGTGATGATGATATGACATATGGTGAATTAGTTGAATGTCTAGAAATAATGAGTAAGCAAAAGAAGAAATTATCATTAGAACTCAAGAGAGTTCAAAAATAGCTAGATACATGCGTAAGTGAGAGTAAAAAGATAAAAAAAATGAATTGCATAGCATTAAAACATCATAAAATGTGATTATTAATTATAATTATGACCTAAACACATTAAGGCATGAGAACGAAACATTGAAAAAGGAAATTGATGCTATCAAGGATTCTTTATCCAAATTCACTAAAAGGAGTGAAAAACTAGAAAAAAAATGCTAAGAGCTCAAAATAGGCATGGAATTCGATATAAATGTGAAAATGTTTCCAACACTTAAACTTTGTCAAAGGAAAACATTTACTCAGTGAAGAACTATTGTATAAATGATAAATAAGCATGGAACGTCCATATCTAAACGTACACATGCACATGACATAATCATTAAGGCTCAACCTAAGAGCAACATCATGCTTTCATATATGGCTCACAACCTAGGCATAGAATTCAATACTCTCAAGGAAGAACATGAATAATTTCTATAATAACATGCAAACCTACTCACACCCCTATAGATGACAAGCCTCTCTCCTAAAATGACTAGGTGACAAGCTCGACATCCCATAGTGACTCTCCAGTCGATATTTGATCCAACTGAAAAATTCTCGTGGAGCTAAGCTTATTGCCTTTTTTAGTCAGAAAGCTTTAACTCAACATTTATAAATATAAACAATGGGATTTTTTTTCTTTTTTTCTTTTTTCATTTTAGTGTCAATCATTTTACTAAAAATTTCGGCAGCACAATGTCTGCATTTAGACATTATCAAAATTTTCAAAATCAATGTAAAATTTCAAAACACTTCTATATTCACACCAATTTCTCAACTACAAATTTTAAACTTCAAGTCCAATATGTATGCGTCAAATGATTTTAGAAAGGCTAAAACATATGTATGCATTTAATTTAAAAATATTCATAAATATTCGTTCTTTTCATAAATATACATTCCAAAACATATTGAAAGGTATGAAATAGTTCCCAAAAATATTTACAGGGAAAAAATGCCTACACAGTAACACATGACGAAGTTGACTAATTACGAGGTGGAGTCCCTACTACTGAAGCCTTTAAGCGTGCACCTGGGAGGTTTTATTTTGAAAACAAAAAGTAAAGTGTGAGCTAAACGAGCTCATTGAACTTTTCTATGCAAACCATTTTTAATAATTTAATAGAATAGACAGTATAAAATAGGGTTTCGTCTTGTCTGTCTGACAAGTTTCTTCGTTGTTTTCGTTTCTTCCATTTGTTCTTCGTGTCCTGTTCTTTTGGCTCTAATCATGGATACAGGTCGAATGGCAGAGGATATGCTAGTCTATCTGTTGATGACAATGGTGACGAAGAAGTGGTGGTTATAAAAGGCGATGTAGGGGAGGAGTTTGGTGACTCATCCTTGTGTGTGGTTGGGCGTTTTTTGACTGAGCGGCCGGTTAACTTTATGGCTATGAAACATACATTGGCAGCCCTTATGAGGCCAGCAATGGGTATGTCAGTGAGAGAAGTGAATGAGGGAGTATATTTGTTTCAGTTTTATCATAAGGTGGATATGGACCGCATCCTGGACATGAGTCCTTGGTCATTCAATAACCAGGCGCTGCTAATAGAGAAACTGGGAGACTTTGATCACCCTTGTGATGTCCCTCTCAATCATATGTACTTATGGGTGAAGGTCTTTGGATTGAAGGCGGGGTTTAAATCGGAGAGTGTGATAAAACGGGTGGGAGATGCCATTGGTGAATTTGTGGAGGCTGATCCGAATAACTGTGTGCAGAAGTGGCGTGAGTTTTGGTGAGTTCGTGTCAAGATTGATATACGAAAGCCTATTAAAGAATCAATTAAGCTTAAGAAAGGAGACTCCAATGAGGTGATTACTGTGAACTTCGTTTATCAATGGATTCCCACGTTTTGTTTCTTGTGCGGTATAATAGGCCATGGGGAAAAGTTTTGTTCTCTTTTAGTGCAAGCTAATGGGGCACCTGTTCCTCGCAAATTTGGTCCCCATTTGCATGATGGTAATCGACGTCCACAAAGTTTTCTTGGTTCAAAGTGGCTGAGAGATGAACCAAGTTTCGTGGAAGGCATTGGTGAAGGGATAACTGGAGAGGGTGCCGGTTGCACTGGTAAGGGAAGGCCCGGATTTCGTGGAGTTACTCCACTATTTACGTGGGATTCGGGTAGAGATAAAGGAGTGATGGAAGGCAATTCTAGTGGCAATTTGAATATGCAGGATCTGGGGAATATTGTGGGGCATACGACAGTGACTGTGGAGGGAGAGATGCGGCCCACAATAATTACTATTAATGATCCCAAGAGAAGACGAGTTGGGCCGGATGGTAATGAGGAGGGTGGTAGCCCAATGAGTGATAATGGAAGTACTGCAGGTGTTAATCAACAAAGCAGCGGACCCAATACTTCAAAAAATGGGGGAAGGCGGGAGCTAGTGGTCAGCCCCGCCGACAGATATGAGTTGCTTAAGCTGGAATTGCCGTGAGTTTGGAAATGTTAAAGCTGTTCAAAACTTACAACAGCTTATTCGGGAGAAACGACCAAATTTTATTTTTTTAATTGAAACTCTTTGTTCTTTTTCTAAGATTAATGAATTAAAGACTCTTTTGAATTATGATGGTTTCTTTTCTGATGACTGTGTTGGTCATAGTGGTGGTCTCGCATTACTTTGGAAAGGAGTTGATTATGTTCAACTTTTAGATTCTTCACCGAGATTTATTGATGTTGAGGTGCGTTTGATGGGGTTGAATCCTTGGAGATTAACTGGTTTTTAT
>JANKOE010000204.1:13350685-13372609 GCA_026284465.1 Erythroxylum citrifolium
TGGCACTCGTGTCCGTCAAACGGACACGCCTGTCCGTTTAACGGACAGGTTCGGGTAAAACAGTACCCAAGCCCAGTGCATATCCATTTAACGGACATGGGTTCAAATGCTAAATTTTTTAGATTTTCAGAGAACAGTCAGGTTAAGTTTAAAACAGTGTAAGCTCACCATCAAAGTGAGTTAGCAGCAAGTGTCAAGTTTAGTAATAGTATTTCAGCCAGCCAGCAATCCCAGCGTCTCGGGAACGGGCCATCAGTCAGAGCTCGCCACTCGGGACAAGTCGGGCTCCGAGAGCGGGATCCGACACTGTTGCACTGACACATTGACTTAAAATCTGAATTGCAAACCTTTGCAAATCTGGAACATCACTTCCGAATTGATCCCACCAAGAAACTGTAAGTTGTAAGATAACAAAAATAGCGTTATAAACAAAATAAAGCGATAATTAATTTTCACAAATAAGAAAAAGGAAACAACTAATACTTGAAGAAAGTTTAGATTTTTGTCGAATAGCAATTGACAATCCAAAATCCCCAGAAGACAGCTTATAAAGCTCTGTTTATGAGCTTAAAGGATCTTGCATCATTCCATGGCCAACAACTGTTGTAATAGTGAATAACATTCCTCTCCTAACTTCAACTTTATTTGTAAAATCTAGTCTGAAATATACACTAGATTTAACAGAGAAGAAAGTTGTCTTTCTCATCTCTTATTGATGATTGCAAGATACGATGTGTATAAAGAATGCCTATGTTTCAGATTGGCCTTGATTGCTTTTTTGGCCCTTTCCACGGCATCATAAAAATATCTCATTGTTGCCTTTGCTTCACTATCAGCTAAGCGAAGCACCCTCACCAAAGGCTCACAAACACGGATAACAAATTGGTATTAAGACCAAAATTCTTTATCTTCCAGTATAATGTTGGAAACCTCCACTCTAGCATTAGACCTAGCATGCTAAGATGTAACCCACTTATCACTTGTAAACATTTGTCTTAACTCTTTCTTTATCGTAACAAAAGACTGAAGTGATAAGACCTAACATGTTGAGACGCAACCCACTTATCACTTGTAAATATTTGTCTTAATTCTTTCTTCATCGTAATAAAGACTGAAGTGATAACAAATTTGTTGCAAATCTCGTCACAGCAGGACGACATAAACTCCTGCGATTGGTAAATTCCTTTATCATTAAATTCAACACTCATGCACGATTATAGATGAACTTGGTTACCTTTTTAACTTTCTACTTGATCTCATCAATAATAGGAAACTATCAAGGATCCCTTATATTCTCCAACATTAAGTCAATCCAATGTGCAGCACATAGAATAAAAAAAAGAATTATACTTATTCTGTAACCTTCTTCTTGCTACTTTATAAGCGGCATCAGCGGCATCATTGTCAGTAATGAACTTAACAATATTTTTTGGCCCTACTTCATTCACAACTTCATCAAATATCTCAAACAAAGTATTAGTATTTCTAATTATGCCAAATGCATCAATAGACTTCAAAAACATTGAACCATTTACAGAATAAACACAAAATTAATAATAGGCTCTTGTCTCCTATTTGTCCAACCATCACACATGATTGAACATCTAAAAGTAGCTCAATTCACTCTTCTTTCTGCTAAATAACTTCTAATTTCAGAAACTGAACAACTCAAAAGTTTACCTCTTAGAAGGAGCTTTGTATTCCGGACCATAAGAGGCTGTTGTATCTACCATAGGTTGATAATAATAAGACTGAGAAGTATTGAGTGATGAACCTATATCATACCACCATCTAGCTACTTCCATATTGACATTGTGAATTACATCTCTTGATTCCATTACACTACGAATTGAAGGTTGGGCTCTGGGAGTTGTTTGTGTTGCAAAAAAACTAGTCACCTACCTTCTTCTTTTCCCCACATCAGGTCCAGTTGCAACATTCACTTCTTCCTAGGCCTGGGATGGAACACTAATAGTACTACTACCACCTTCAACATTTTCACAATCACCACGAAAACTAGCAAACGAACTTCCACTACCAATTTTAAAATTCAACCTTTCCGTTCTATCTTTTTCATATTGATATTCTTCAAGCAATGTTTTCATTTGCCACTCCACATCATAGCTTACTTTTTTACAGGGTTCTACACCTCCTTTAACCCTAGCTAAATGTTTCTTTAATCGGGTGATTCCTCCACCTTTCAAATTCTTGTTACAAAATAAACAAATTGTATGATTCTTCATACCTGGGGCCAATGCAGTATGAGCCCAAGCTGGATCATTATATCTTCCTAAAGTGGTCTGATTAGGAGTACTTAACCTTCGTTCCAATTATCTGTAACAATAAATGAAGATATTAGTTTTATAAGAAGTACAGTGTTATGCTTCATAGTTTTGAAGGTTCAAAGATTTAAGGTGATCCTCAACGAATCAAAAAATTCAAGTCATGACTTAAACATCCTTAACTTCACATAGCATGCTCATCTTTATTCTTGTTTTTTCAAGAATATGATTATTGCAATCGACATATCTTCTTAAATCCTTGCCTTTAATAAATATCTTCAAATGGAATGCACAAGCTGAGTAATTTTTTTCATTAAGATGAACTAAGAAACTTTCACACTGATCCGAAGATATAATGCCAATGTACTATAAATAAGATAAAAATGGAATAATAAGAAAATAAGATTTTGAATATGCAAAGACTATAGGATGGACTAATTTTGGGATAAAGATTAAATACAACTTAGAGATATAGATTTTACCTTTTTTGCTACTTTTCTATACAATAATTACAATTACAAAACTTCCTCTTCAGCTCTTCCACAAGACCACAACTGAATTATTGTTATACTCAATTAATTATTTACCAAATATCCAAATACTATTTCAATAATTTTAAGAATATGTCAATTAATTATTTACTTTAAATTCTTTGCATTCTCAATTTTAAGGTTTTAATTTAAGTTCAAACTTTCAAACTTTTAAATCATGCATGTCGTGCATTTCAAATTTTCAATGATAAAAAAATCAAGATAAATCAACCAAACCACAACAATGCACCAAACTCATTTTATTAAACTCCAATCCATTATCCAACCAACAACAAATCACAAATTCATTGACAATTTCATTCCAACTTCCAACTCATTCACAATCACAAATGCAATTAAGTAGAAAAAATCAATTAAAAAGTGAAAGCACACCCAAGTTGGAGGTCTGGATGAGGCTTGGTGGTGGCAGGTTCGTGTGGTGGAGGAAGATCCGAAGATGAAAATCATGTGGTGTGGTGGTTTATGGTTGTCTTGTCGCTAGAGAGGGAGAAGCACCGTGGAGATGGAGAGGAGAACTAGAGAGAGAATGAAGATGAGACGAGAGTGTGAGATAGAGAGAGAATGGAGGTGAGTCTGAGAGAGAGAGGAAAAAATCAAAGTAGCAGAGGAGAGTGTGCAGGCATTGGGGGTGGGGGTTTTGGTAAAAAAATTTAGGCTTTTGCTAAATAGTCCCTCAGATTTCTAAAACTTATAGTACCGGCCAGAATATCGGCTGATACCAAAAGAAAACACTTAGTACCGACAGTCGATACCAAAATCTTAGATACTGTTTTGTTTTTTGGCTAGTACGATACTATTTGGTCAGTACGGAATGGTATTCTAAACACTGACCCGAACTCCAAAGGACCATTGCAGCTCTACGCAGAGAAATGAGAAAATATCTCTAGGAGAAATATATCAACTCACTTTAGCTTCTCTTGATAAACTTTGTGCTCAAAAAAAGTTTTTTTAAGAACATGATAAAATGTGATCCTTTACGGAAAAAGCTTGTAAAAATCCTTATCTGAAGATCAAGTGCAATGATAAAAAGGATTGTGATTGTTAAACTAAAAAAGAAACATCATTACAAGAATTTCTACAAAAAGTTACACAAATCCCAAATTTTGAATAAAGGTTATCATAAGCCATTTAAAAGACAAAATCATCATAGATTTATCTGATTCTTTAAACGATGAGCTCCTTACATAAAAAAAGGCAGATCGTTGTTTTATTTGTGACAAACCAGGAAATTATGCTCGCCAATGTCCTAATATAGAAAAAAAATGATTTGAAACTATTAGAATCTATTGAAGCCATAATGCATATCTATGACAATGGTCATATTGAGGACTTCATTGAAGAACAATCCAGTAAAGATGAGGAAACAAAATTTGTTGTTCTAATTAACTCTTCTGGTGATGAGTTTACATCTTCTGAAAACCTAATTAATGAAGATATTGATAATAATTACTTATACATGCTACAACAAATATGTTTGAAGGTAGATTCAAAACCTATCATTGTTCCTCGTCCTTGTGTCCAAAGCCAGTTATTACAACATGATAAATATGATAAGTCAATCAAGACTATTGGATATATGGATATTGGTTCTTGTCAAAGTATTAAGCCCAACATCTTACCTCCTGAAGTCTGGATATCACATGATGAATATTTCGCTACTATTGATGGTAATTCATTCAAAATTGGGCTTATTACCAAAAGGAAAATAGGGATTAAGGTTTTTCCCTGATTGTGTTGTGTGGACTAAAGTTCTTTGCAATCATCTACCTGTCCCAGATATCCTAATTGGTATGGATGTATACTGCAAAGCATCTCCATTACAAATTCTACCTAAGTGGATTAAATGTTGAGCCAACTTCAATGCCTACACAGATATACGCAAAATGTTTGAACTTACCAAAGTACCTCCTCCAAATAAAGTACTATGGGATTAAATTTTAGAGCACTATCCTGAAACCCATGCACAGTTCTTACACCTTAATCCTTTTTGGAAAAATCCACAATTCTTCATTCATCTACCATTTAAGAAGAATGAAGACATTAACCCTACCAAGGCTACTCATCCTGGCATGAATCCTGATGATTAGTAATTCCCTCTTATCTTTTAAGAATATTATTAGGACCCAATGTTTCCAATAATTCTTACTTTTATTATTCACTTATTCTATTTTAAATTATTAGATTATGTGACAATCTTTTCCAAAATTTGTTTAACCTATTTCCCTTGCTTAGTCTATAAAAGCAGGGTTTCTCTTTTGTTGTAGATCATCGATAATTCAATAAAAATAGAATGTGTTTCCTATCTTATGATTTATTTCTAAGTTCTCTCGCTCTTGAAAGCTTGATTTTTGAATAATGTAAGTCATATTCATACAGAAAGATAAATATGTTATACGCCTCTTGATGAAGATTATGTGTATTAGAAAGTCTTAGATTATATATCTTATTTGAGGTCTAAGTTATACGGGAGAAGATTGATTAGTACAAGCCTTAAAAATCGACAACCTAAACAGAGAAGAAGGGCTTATATCTCGGCTAACATATTTGAAATCTAAGCTATAGTCAATCTTTATTTATCTTTGATCTTTTATGAAAATCTATTATATAAGTCACTTGATTGACATATAGGCTGGAAACATACGATGCAGTTCTCTTGAGGCTTATTGGTGAAATATTTGACGAGCTTAAGAATTATAATGAGAAGGACCTTTCTCAATTCATGTAGTCTAACAATGCCACGTATCTTTGGTTTCTGCTATCCCCGTGTGCCCCCTAGCTAAGGGTAGCTCGGATGTTATGCTTATAATCATTATTTTGTATAAATTATTGAAACAATTTATATTTATTTTAACAAGTGAACCAATAATTGTTTATACTTTATTAAATATAGACTTATGAGTTAGATTTAAATTTGAAAATTTACAATATATTTAATTTAAATTTAAAATTAAATTTATCTATGAGATAAGTTTTATTAAAATGTTTGAAGCTGATTTTAGTTAATTTCAATTCAGTTTAATCCGTGTACAAATCTATTTAAGATGTATCATTGTGTATCACTCTTGAACTGAACGGAACTTGTGAGGGAGTTTGATAGACGCTTACTTTAGTTAGCATAAGGTCTTTGTTGGTCAAAATAACCAATGGTGTTATACAAGGTTTATAATTTCATTTGTTTACAAACACTACATACGAGGGTTGCGATAGAGCGGCATGAGCTCCTCCATTCTTAACCAAAGTCTCGAGTTTGAGTCTTGAGAATGGAGTCGCTTTAAACACTCGTAAAGGAGAACTTTGCCGTCCACAAGGGTCCTTCCCGGCTCGAATCCGGACTAGTCGGTTGCCCATGTGGTACCGGATACCATTAGTTTAACCAAAAACAAAATTTGTTTACAAACACTGTAATAAAATAATAGGACAAAAATACAAAATAAATCAAAACGAACAAAATAGTTTTAGGCAATATCAAAAACTCTTTTAAACTTTTTTATCTATTGACTATTTAAAGTTTAATTAAATTACCATCACTGAATACTTGATTTTTTGGTATATTAGAAAACATAAAAACACCTCAAATGCTGGTATATTTGATGTCAAACTTGAGCAGTCGCCATTACATTACAATATCTTCTCATCATAAATACCTATTGCTCAACATTAAGATTGAGCATAAAGATTAAAAGTTAATTCAATACTATCTTTGTCAAAAATTTAATTGAACCCCATCTATTTCTTTTCTTCTTTTCAAGACTAACATTACCGTTTTCTTTGTGTATTTGTGTCTTACAAAACCTGAAGCCATAGTAGGTTCAACATTACCAGACTGTGTCTTTTTTATTAAACACAACTAAAAGTTCCAAATCAGTAATTTCCAGAATGCTAAAGGAACAGCAGTGTAGCATAGATATTACAGAAAATGGGAAGAGAATTGTTGAGATGAATGTAAAAATGAAAAGCCATATTTGGAGCTCCACCTATGGCTTCCAGAGAATGGTTGTTTCAGCAACCATTGAGGTGACAACATACGGATCCATGTTCGATGCCGGCCTTCTATCCTCGAAGTAACCTGCCAAAATAACCGGGTACAATACTTAGAACAAGGTAAAGCAACAAACTAGTTCGTGGCAGTTAGAATTTAATAAAACAACTCCAAACGTGGCATGATGGCATTAGCTTGGAAGAGTTAGGATCCTCTGTCCAATATTACTCTGTCCTATTCTGTCCATTGAATCTCAGCTATTTATTTATGTAAGCCCCGTGTTTATTTATATGAGTCCCGCATAAATGAATGATTAAGATTTAAATGGACAGAATAGGACAAGATAATACTGGACAGAGGATCCAGACTCAGCTTAGAACTGGGATTGAGTTGAAAGTAAATGACAATCAAGGAAATATGAAGTGTCTAACCAGGAGCTGGAGAGTGTTAAGTAAGCAAAGTGGCAAAATGCAGGATACAGTTGCTTGTTTTACCTTTTCCATTTTTCTCCGTGTCACGACCAACACGAACCGATGCTCCCCTGTTAGCAACACCCTGTAATCGAGGACGGACTTTAATTATTAGTATGTCCCAAGTTAAGATACATGAATAATTTTCTCAAGAGGCAGAAAGAGTTATTTGTGACTAGCTTTTTGTAGTTAAAAACTGGAGAGCTGTTGCTTACCCATGAGAAAGTGTTGATGTCAGCAGTCTCATGACGACCTGTCAATCTTCTCTCGTTGCCCTCTCCATAAGCAGCTATATGCTCCTTGTGACGCAGGCCTAGTTTCTCAATGGCCTTCTTGATCACCGTTATTCCACCATCATTTCTCATGGACTTGGTACTGATGCAGTATCAATTATTCAACTATCAGGAATTGCATTTATTAAAGAATCTGAAATGCTTAATCGACGGGATGATACCTATAGTTGCAGTGAGCACCTGCTCCATTCCAATCACCCTGCACTCAAACATTAAAATTGTGCCAGCTGACTCTCAAACAAGATAATGATTGAAAAAGCAAGTCATGGTGTTACCACAAACCTGGATTGGTTTTGGATCGAAAGTAAGGACGACGCCTGCAATTTCTGTGATTCGCTGTTTGAACAAAAAGAATTACAGGTTAGACATCATCACGTCACAGAGAGGGGGACATAAAGCTAACAATCTGATTATTGAGGATCAATGTATAAGATTACCTCAAGAATATATCTGGCAATCCATAGTTCATCACCAGCAGAGATGCCGACAGCAGGCCCTACTTGAAATTCCCACTGTTTCAACGCGGCAATGGACAAATGTTATTGAGTAGGACTAATTAAGAGGAGAACTGATTCTTTCAGAACGCCACAGAACTACCATTTTTTGAATAGCTGATGCTAATTCACTAGCGAACAAAAGAGTACCTACCTGGCCTGGCATAACTTCACCATTGATACCGCTGATGTTGACACCAGCATACAAGCACGCCTTATAGTGGGAATCCACTATGTCCCGGCCAAAGGCTTTGTCTGCTCCCGCTCCGCAATAGTAAGGACCCTGCATAATCACTCAACACACATTATAAGCACCAAGGTTTGCCCAATTGATCCTGCCAAAAAGTGGTGGAATATTTCCAACCTGGGGACCGGGGAAGCCACCGACGGGCCAGCCAATTGGCCACTTGACGTCCTTCTGTAGAAGAGTGTACTCTTGTTCAATCCCATACCTGAGTAACTCAAAATATATATTAAGCAGGCAATTCCATTGTTGTCTCTTCAAGGTATAAGAATAAGGATAGCAGATTCATACGAAAAGACAGATTCATACAAACACTAATTCGAACTGTCGAATAAATGGCAAATAAAGAACTGAGCACACAGCTGACGCCAACCATGTTATTACCAAACTATCACGTGAGATTCTCTGTACCCACATATTTGTGTAGGGTCTATATAAATGTGTGGATAAAATTAAATAACATAGGTTGAAACAACATAATAGACGTAAAGACACAAAGGCCATGGTGCCCAAAATACTTGGGTGGACAAATTTGGCGACATAAGTTTTGGTGGGGTTGGACACTTTACGACCTTTCTTCTTGTCCCCAATATCAAAGCAAACAAATACGAAAGGCAACCTACGGATTCTGCCCTTGTAACAAGGGTGACATGTTAACGCGTGCCCAAATCATCAAGAGTTCACCAAACTTTCATAGATCAGAACGATGTCAATATTCAGATATGCTTAACTTCTAAGCCAAGATCGTAGGAAATTGGTTGTTACTTGTTACCCACAAAAGATATGGTCAAGATTTTTCTTTTCCTCAAAACATGGGACAAAACAAAACCTCCAATATCTTGGTGAAGAGTTACTAGTCATCCTCTTTCCTTCTCTTTCTCCTTTTTCAATATAACTACAAAACTATCCCAAAAACAACTTCTCCCATAACTATCATCCTGAAGTTAATTTTGCATATACACAGCTAAACGCCAGTTATGTTTATTGACACTTTTGAGCCACAGAGAAATCATTTTGATATCAGCTTGATAAGGACGTACCCAAATAAGAAAAATCAAAAAAGGCCAGAGCTTGTCCATCCGTTCAAAAAATGGACCCATCAAAATGATAATAACAAGGCAACTGTTATAAAAATAATTATAATCCGAAATTTTGTTACTTTGTGTAGTATCAGTTACGATAACTTTAATGATGGCATGATCCATCAGCGTTACTCTTGAGACTAGTGAAGATTTCACACAACACACAGTGACCAATCAATTAATTAAACATTTTCTTCCGGAGTTTTACCATGGTTCCTCGGCGACAACATCGGGGTGGCTGAAGATCTTTGCAGCATTGTATCGCTTGTTGGTGGGTATGGGCTCACCAGCAGGAGTATAGGCGTCGCACATGACCTGTCATCGTTGATTGTTAGCGTGATTGAGTGTCACAAAACAACACTGTGGTGTGTAAAAAAGTTTACTTTTCCCATACGAAATTACGGGAATCAGGATTCAGAAGACCAGAAGCAGATCGGTCAAAGATTGCAACTTTACCAGGATATTGTTTCCTCTTCTGAAGGGATCCTTGAAGATTGCTTGAGGGCTGATCCAATTAAATAGATTACCAAAAACAAGTCTTGAAAACCATCACAAGAATTCGTGAAAGAAACTTAACCCCAAAAAAAAAAAAAACTGATAACATACTACAAAATAACTTCACTGTCGTCTCCGGGGGCCTGGTTAGTGCTTGAACCATCGTAGTTCCATTTGGGTAGCTTAGCAGGATCACTCACAGGTCCTGGAAGTGTCTGTTACACATAAAGACTAAGTGCATCATAACCAAGAAAAAGAACTCAAAAGAGTACGCACAGGTCATAGAAAGAAGATGAACTTAAACCAACCCTGGCTTTGCTTCTCAAGTCCATCCCAGATCCACCGATCCTACAGAACATAACCGATACTCCACAAGTTAAAACTAAAAGAAAAGCAAAAAAGGCTTGGTGGGATTGATAGTACATAGAGAAAAGATCAGAGCTTTTTACCATACGTATTCGGCTATGATCTTCTCTGTGGTGTCCGACAGATTAAGGTTGATGAGATCACTGAGAAGAGCCATGGCTACACTGTCTAAGGCGGAGACTGCTGTGGGGTTAGGTTCGTCTGCTTAGAGAGCGCTTAAATAGTAGTGTGACGTGATTTGGTATCATCTAACTTTTCCAACGCGGAGAGATCTCTAAGTCAACAGGGCTCCCCACCTAATTTCCCACTAAACAAATCACAAACATGACAATTTCCGATAAATAAGGAACATAAAATCACAAGTGTGAGACAGGAAAATTGATGGAAGAATATTCAAACAAAGGTCCTAGGAAAATTTGATGGAAGAATATTCAAACAAAGGCTTTTGCGGTGGATACCAACTACCCAGCCACGGATGGAATACGTTCGTACGTTGCAATTGCATTTTCCAATTTGGTGGGATGCAGTAAACAAGGAATGTGGACCACTGATATCTTAAGTTTGAATCTTGTTTGGTGGTGATGTGGAAAGTTTGAAGCCTGAATTTAATGTCGTCACCAGAAGTCAACTTTCATATTGATTTCACTTATTTTACAAATATTTCAAAAATTCACCATACCTAATTTTTCTGGACCATTTTCTCTTAATTTTTTTAATTAAATACATATATGTGATGAATTTTTTAACGTAAAAATTTACATAATAAGAAGTGATTGAAAATTAGCACATTACCATAACTATATTTGTCAAACAAATTAATTTACTGATTTATTACGTTTATATATCATCACATATATTAAAAACATAATAATAATATATTTAATTTAATTTAATTTAAAAATTAATTGTACTTATTAATCATATTTATTAGTTTAATATGATAATAAACTAAGTCTCAATTTCGGGTTTCAAGAGTCAGCAACTTCCTGTCACTTATCTGGGTGCGCCCACTTCCACAGCCAATCCTTTTATTGGGGACTTCAGATCTCTGACAGATAAAATTCTCAATCGAACAAGTAGTTGGAGCCATCGACACCTATCCACTGTTGGCCGAGCTTAATTAATTACTCTGTTCTCTCTTCCATGCCAATTCATTGGGGTGACATCTAGTCTATATCCACAAATAAGTTGATAGGATCTTCAAGAATTTCTTATGGTTTGGATGCAATATGGACACTAAGGTTGGCAAGATTAAATAGGCAGATGTATGTCTTCCTCGTAGGCAAGAAGGTCTCAGTCTCATCACCTTTGTAATACCCCATGCCTGATATTGGGACCAGCATACCGAGTATTACCGTATACTTAAATACCTAATACTTCAACTATAATATTTTCTATTTAAAACTTCATTATTCTAACAATTACTATTCACTTTATAAAAATTTGGACAGACTTTTCTTTATATTTACTTAAAACTTTCTACAAGAAACTTCAATACACTACTTATGCATGTTACTCAATTATCCATCTCTATGTCAAACTCCATGAAAAAAAATAATTTACCATCCTTTAATATATTTCAACACATCTAAATCAAATTTCATACATAACTTTCATTTATTCATATGTAATTCACAATAAAATCCTGTAAGATCCTTGACTTCTTTATGTGTACATGTCATATCTAAAAACAAAATAAAAATTTGTAGTACATCCACCTTCAAAATTTTCAAGATCCTCTATGTGATTCTTGTCTTATAGTAGATCTACCACAGCTTTCTTCTAATTCTCTTCAAAACCTACGTGTGGAAAAAAAAATCCACACCACTAAGCTATAGGCTTTGTAGTGTTCAAGCAATTTCATTTCTCATTCAATTCAATTCATTCAACCAAAACATACATAATATGTAATATTTTTCACATATAAATATCTTCATTTATTTTTAAACATAAATAGGCATTTAAAATCAAGTTATGAACTATAAGCATATATCTATTATAATAGTTTATATCGAATTGTACAATGATCAATAACATTCAATTACTAATTTCATTTGAAGTTCCTAATCATTAATCATGCATTTATCTGCTTTCTGTAATTGCTTCAAAGTAAAATCCATCGGAATTGCATCACCCAGTCGGATAGGCGGGATTTAAAAAAAATACAAGATCAGGTTCTCGGAACCATACAATCCTTATATATATATATATATATTGGAATTGAGCTCTTGGAGCCATGAAGTTCATAACACAAATCAAATGTCTTACACCGGAACCGAGCTCTTGGAGTCATACAGTCTGATAACATATATTATGACGCAGTACTGCTAACTTCCTAATTGGCATGCCAACCTAATCACATTTCTCCAATTCCTATCTATTTTACCAGGGACAATCTAATGAAATTCCATTGAAATTTCATAATAAAAGCTCATAATAACCAATTCAAGCTATTCCATATTCGACCAAAGTAAATGTCACTATTTTTCTTCCGTTGTTGGTTTTATTTTAATTCATAAAACATTCAAGACATAGTCATCTCAATAATTAGTCAAAAAATAACATGCATATCAAGTTTCTCAATTCAAACATAATGTATGCCAATTGGAGAAAATACAAATTATTGGTCCAAAATCTCAATTAATCACATATACTACTTCATTTAATAACCAATTAAATATTTTTAACAACCATTTCATAAACCCCCAATTTTACTCAAGAACTCTAATTTTAGGAAAAAGTAGAATTACAAGAACACATACCAAATTGATGTCCAAATCTTCAAATTAAACTTCCATAAACTTTAATTTCATCATCAATTCTCTATTCCTTCTCTTTCTCTTTCTTCTTCAATTCATCTTCTTTACCTTCGTAATATTGCATAACAAATTTAATTTCATGCATTTATTCATCAATGCATGTAATTACACCAAAATCCTATACTAAAAATAATTAAAACTCCATTAACTCACCTTATAATTTTTTGGTTACTATTCATCAAGAACACCTGCATACCTTTTCTTCATCTTTTCTTAAGTTTTTTTATTGATATGGTGAGTTTAGGGACCCTAGGTTGATGATTTAGTGTTTAATAGGTAATTTGGGGATAAAAATTAAAGAAAGTTGGCTTGAAAATGAAAGAAATGAAAGAAAAATGGAGAAGAAAGGAGGGAGGTATTCTCGGTAATGTTTTGGAGAAGAAGAGAATGGGAAGTTGACAAAAATATCATGTGATCCCTCATTAAAAGTTTTCCAATTCTTTTTTTAAAATCTAAAATTAACTTTATCTATTAATCCATTCTTTCTTTTTCTTAAAAAAACACTCATAAGAAAAATAACAACTTCACATAAAGACCTTAATTAATATCATTTATTTTCATTAATATTTTTGGGTTTGACTTTTACCCTTTCTTAGGTTAAACTTTGACCACCGGTTAACTCTTGGTCAAACCTTCAAAATGAACTCGTTTAGAGCTCTAATTTGATCCTCGGGCTATCCTTAAACAATATTATCTGATGCTAAATAAAATAAAATACAGTTTGGGTCTTGGGTGTCACTATTAACCTCGGGATACACTATTCACGACCTAAAAAGTAATATTCATGAATTCGAGATTTTGGGTCGTTACAATTCTTCCCCTCTAAAATAAAATTTCGTCCTCGTAATTTACCCGTATCAAATAGTTGTGGATAAGACTTTCTCATAGTTTCTTCTGATTCCCATTTAGCTTCTTCGACCTTGTGGTTCGTCCATAGTACTTTCACCAGTGGATTCGTCTTGTTTCTTAGCTATTTTGTATCTTTTGCTAGAATCTTCACCAACTTCTCTTCATAAGTTAGATTTGGTTGTATTTTAATATCTTCTAGTTTTATAATGTGTGATGGATTAGATCGATATTTCCTTAACATAGACATATGAAAGACATCATGAATCTTTTCCAAACCTTGTGGCAATGCTAATCTATAGGCCACTGTCCCACACGCTCAGTGATCTCAAATGGATCAACGAATCTAAGGCTTAACTTTCCCTTCTTACCAAATTGAAACACTTTCTTCCATAGTGAAGCTTTCAAGAAAACCTTGTCACTAACAACATATTCAATGTCATTTCTTTCAAATCTGTATATGATTTTTGGAGATCAGAAGCAGCTTTCAACTTTTCCTTTATAATTTTCACCTTATCCTCGGTTTCCTTTATTAATTCTAGACCCACGATCTTGTTTTCACTAAGTTTTGTCCAACTTAAGGGTTTTACAATTTCTACCATAAAGAGCCTCATACGATGCCATCTGTATGCTTGCTTGATAGCTATTATTGTATGCAAATTCAATCAATGGGAGGTGTTCATCCCAGTTTCCTTTAAAATCTACAACACAACTCTTAAGCATATCTTCTAGCACTTCAATCACTCTTTCTGATTGTCTATCCATTTGAGGATGAAAAGTTGCATTAAAATTCAGCTTAGCACCCAAGGCCTCATGTAATTTCTTCCAAAATCTTGAGGTGAATCTTGGATTATGATCTGATATAATGGAAGATGGTACTCCATACAACCGCACTATCTCATTGATGTATAATTCTGCATACTTTAAGAGCTGGTAGTTAGTTCTGACAGGTAAGAAGTGAGCTAACTTGGTCAATCTATCTACAATAACCCATACGGCATTATGCTTCTTCCTAGTTTGAGGCAACCTAAACATAAAATCTATCGTAATTCGATCCCATTTCCATTCAGGCATTGTTATTGGTTAAAGAAAATCCGATGGAACTTGATGTTTTGCTTTTACTTGTTAGCATGTAAGACACTTAGTAACATAATCTGCAATGTCTCTCTTCATACCTAACAACCAATAATGTGTCTTCAAATCTTGTTACATTTTAGTACTTCCTGGATGCACAACATATGAACTGCTATGGGCTTCCTTCAGGATGTTCTTTTTCAGCTCATTATCATTAAGGACACAAATTCTATCTTTGTGATACAAGTAGCCATCCTCTTTGATTGCATATTCACTATCTTTCCCCTCCTGAATTTGTTTAAAAATGATAGCTAGCTTTTCATCTTGTTTCTATGCTTCCTTGACTTGTTGTAACAAGTTTGGTTTGAGTCCCAACTCAACTACAATGGCTTCGTCACTGGCTACAGATAATCTAGCATTCATTGCTCTTAAAGCTGATAATGATTTCCTACTAAGAGCATCGTCTACTACATTTGCTTTGCTTAGATAATAGTCAATGATGCACTTATAATTTTTAATCAACTCGATCCATCTTCTTTGCCTTAAGTTAAACTCTTTCTGTGTAGGCAAATATTTAAAACTCTTGTAATCTGTGTAAATATAACATTTCTCTTCATATAAGTAATGCCTCCAAATCTTTAAAGGAAAGACTATGGCTGCTAACTCTAAATCATAGATCAGGTAGTTCCTTCATGAGGCTCAAGTTGCCTAGAAGCATAACCAACTACCTTTCCCTCTTGTATAAGTACACATCCCAGCCCATTATGTGAGGCATCACTATAGATCACAAAGTCTCTACCAGGTACAGGTTGTGTAAGAACAGGCGCTTCAGTCAATGGCCTTTAGCTTCTCAAAGCTTTCCTGAAATTTATCACTCCACATGAATTTTTCATTCTTTTGAAGTAACTTGGTCAAAGGTGCTACGATTATGGAAAATCCCTTAACAAATCTTCTATAATATCTTACCAAACCTAAGAAACTTCTAATCTCTGTAGCATTACTAGGCGGCTTCCATTCTAGAATGGCTTCTATCTTCTTAGGATCAAATCTAATCCCATCTGCTGATATGACATGACCAAGGAAAGAAACTTCATTAAGCCAAAATTCACATTTACTGAACTTGGTTATAAGTTGTTTATCCTTAAAAGTCTGTAGAATAATTCTCAGATGCTCATTATGCTCTTCTCGGTTCCTAGAATAAACCAAGATATCATCAATAAAGACTACCACAAATTGATCCAAGTAAGGAAAAAAAATACAATTTTTGAGATCCATAAAGGCTGCTGGAGCATTTATAAGTCCAAAAGGCATCTCTAAAAATTTATAATGCCTATATCTCGTTCTAAAAGTTGTCTTCGGGACATCTACTTCCTTTACTCTCAATTGGTAATATCCTGATTTTAGACCAGGCTTAGAGAAAACACCTACACATTTAAACTGATAAAAAAGGTCATCTATTCTAGGTAGTGGATACTTATTCTTCACAGTCACTTTATTTAATTATCCGTAATCTACACATAACCTAAGAGACTCATCTTTCTTCTTAACAAATAACACAGGTGCACCCTAAGGAGATACACTAGGGTGTATAAAACCATTTTCAAGAAGTTCTTGTAGCTGGATTTTCAATTCATTAAGTTATGTGGGTGCCATCCGATATGGTGCAATGGATACTGGTGTTGTACCAAGTATCACATCAATAGAAAATTCAACTTCAATTTTCCGGTGGTAACTCTGGTAACTCCTCAGGAAATACATCCTCGAAGTCACATACAGTTAATATATCTTGAATTTTAGGATCATCCTTTCTAGCTTTAAGAACACAAGCTAAGTAGGTTACACACCCCTTTCGAATAAGCCTTTTTGCTACGGTCGTTAATATAACATTGAAGAGAAAATTTGACCTTTCACCAATAACTATGATCTTATCAATATCAACTGTTCTAAGAGTGATTCTTTTAAGATGACAATCTACCATTGCATAATGTCTAGATAGTCAGTTTATACCAAGGATCACATCAAATTCGCGGAAAGGTAGTTGAATCAAACCACCAGGAAATTCAGAACCTTGTATTCATAATGAACAATTCTTGTAAACCTTATTTACCACCACACTATAACTTATAGGATTTGTAACTAGAATAGCATGTTCAAGAGTGTCAATAAGTAACCCCATATTTTCAGGTAATGGCATACATATATAAGAATGTGTAGATCCTAGGTCTATCAGTGTATGGATATAAATGTCAAAGATAGTAAAAGTAACCCAATCACATCTGGGGCGTCCTCATTATCACTGGCCCGCATAGCATATGCATAAGCTGGAGTACAGGTATTAGGTCCACAACTGTCTCTGAAGTGACCCTCTAATCACTAGCATCAGAACTAGCTCCCGTGCTTCTACCTCTGCCCCTCAGAGTTGCAGGAACTAGTCTCTCTGCTTGACTAATTGTTTGATACCCGTCTACCAAGGCAATCTCCTTAAAAATGCTCCATAGAACCATATCGTAGGCATGCTCCCATCACCTTCCAACATTGTCTGCTAGGTTTCTTCCTACAATGATCACATGGGATACTCCTGAACCACTTGTTGTACTAGTTATATATGAGGCTGGTTGTCCTACCCTAACCATTAATCTCTGATTCTGCCCTGATTGGCGGTAGGATGTCTGTGTTTGTGTTGAAGCATGAGACCCTGAACTCTTTTGCTTCTTACTGGCTGAGAAGGTTGAACTAGATTGTTCTTGACTCCTCTTCTGCTATCCCCATTTCTTCATTTATGTTCATCAATATTAACCTTTTCAATCCTCAAGGATGCTTTCACCATCTCTCCATAATCTCTAATCTGTAGTGCAACAAAGGATTTTCTTGATGTCATGGTAAAGGCCTGCTTCAAATCTCTTACACTTATTTGCCCTCCTATACCCTTGTTTCAAATGAAGGAATGCATCCCTCATCTCATCCTTGTAAGCCTCTCCTATATATTTATATGCAAATTGGGACAAAAAGTACACCCAGGTAAGATCATGTGGTGGAACAAGTCATTTAATAGACTCCCACCACTGATATGCTGGTCCCTAAAGAAGATCATCTGTACATTCCAATCTCTCTTCTGATGTGCAATGGAGAAAATAAAAAATTCTCTTTATTTTGATTAAGCAAAACTCAGCATCTGGAGCAGTAATTGATGACTCCCTTAGAAAATCCTCTGCTCCCAACCTCTTGGCTTTCTCCAGTGCAAGCTTTTATAGTGGAAGAGGTGGTTGTGGATGTATAAAAGGAGCAACAATCATCTGTTGTTTCATATAATCCACCATAGTTTGGAAAAACTTTGCTGGGTTAGGAACAGGGTGATTGGCAGGTGGTGTTACGGGCTATGCTGGCTGTCCCGCCATGCCCTTATCTGTATCACTAGCTGAGGCATGACTTTCCTCCTCTCCCTCAGCGACTTCTGGAGCGCCTGTTTCCATTCTTCAATCTATAACAGACTGAAAAGGTGGATCTATATTAGAGTCACATCATATTATCATATAATCCATCATTTGGCATGTACACAATTCACTTTTCCTTTATTTCCTTAATTATAAACCCCAAAATCGCCTAATGGCCCTGATACCACTAAATGTAACACCCCATACCCGATAATGGAATCGGCATACCGAGAGTTACTATATTCCTAAATACCTAATACTTCAACTACAACATTTTCTATTTAAAACCTCATTATTCTTGCAATTACTATTCACTTTATAAAAATTAAGACATACTTTCCTCTATATTTACTTAAAACCTCCTGCAAGAAACTTCAATACACTTCTCATACATGTTACTTAACTATCCATCTCCATGTCAAACTCTGTGAAAAAAATAATTTACCATCCTCCAATGTATTTTAACACATCTAAACCAAATTTCATACGTAACTTTCATTTATTTATATATAATTCACAGTAAAATCCTGTGAGATTCTTCACTTCTTTATGTGTACATGCCATATCCAAATACAAAATAAAAATTTGTATCATATTTGCATGTGGGTCTACCGAAAATAGTCTCTTTACTATGTAGGGATAAAGTTGCGCACTATCAGACCTCCCCAGACCCCACTTCATTGCGGGATTTCAGACTGGGTGTGATGATGATCCACCTCCAAAATTTTCAAGATCCTCTATGTGACTTTTGTCTTGTAGTAGATCTACCATAGCTTTCTTCTAATTCTCTTTAAAACCTACACGCGGAAAGAAAATTCACACGCTAAGCTATAGGCTTAGTGGTGTTCAAGCAATTCCATTTCTCATTCAATTCAATTCATTCAACCATAACATGCATAATATATAATATGTTTCACATATAAATATCTTCATTTATTTTTAAGCATAAATAGGCATTTAAAATCAAGTTATGAAATACAAGCATGTATCTATTATAATAGTTTATATCAAATTATACAATTATCAATAAATTGTACATTCAATTACTAATTTCATTTGAAGTTCTTTAATCGTTAATCATGCATTTATCTACTTTTTGTAATTACCCCAAAGTAAAATCCATAGGAATTACATCACCAAGTCGGATAAGCAGGATTTTCCTAAAAAATACAAGAACGGGTTCTCAGAACCGTGCGATCCATTTTTTATATACATTCATATTGTAATTGAGCTCTCAGAGCCTTGTAGTTCATAACACAAATCAAATGTCTTAGATTGGAACTGAGCTCTCGGAGCCATACAGTCTAGTAACATATATCATAATGCAGTACTACTAACTCCCTAATTGGCATGCCAACCTTATCACATTCCTCCAATTTCTATCTATTTTACTAAGGAAAAATCTAATGAAATTCCACTAAAATTTCATAATAAAAGCTCATAACAATCAATTTAAGCTATTCCATATTCGACAAAAGTATTATTGTCTCCATAATTAAAACTCACTCTTTAGCGAATTAAAGTACGAGAAGATTAAGAACATAAATCTTATTTCTAATGTCCTCAAGAATATGTTTTAATAGTCAGTATAAAATAACCATTCTCAACTTGGTCTAGTTAGATACATTAAAAATGTACTAACACAATTATTATCAAACATATGTTGAAAATTTATTCATGTTATGCAAATCTTCAATTGAATACAATTAAATAACTGTTCAAAGAAAAACATCCAAAAACTATACTATTACTTTTGCATGGTTAATAGTATATATCTATCAGGAGTATCCCCAGGATAGTGATTTCATGTTGTCTGGATTTAAAACTATAACCCTCAACTTACTCATCTACTTTGGCAAGCATTCAAACTTAAACTTGATATGCTAGACCGCATTGGTAGGTTTATAAGCTTCTCTAATTGGTGTACTCTGTGCAAGAGTGATGTTGAATCACATGACCATCTATTCTTTTCCTGCAAATTTTCGAATAAGATATAGAGATGCATTATGATGAAATACGATATCCCTAACCCCCTATAATATGGTCTAATATCATGGATTGGAGTATTCAACTCAAGCTCCCCCAGGAAGGTGATGTATGGTTAATACGTACAACTTTAGCTTATCTTGTATCTAGCATTTGGCAGGAGCGGAACAATCATATATTTAGGTCTGTTGTTAGCACACCACAATAGCTTTCCATAAGCATTCAAGATCAGCTTCGAATACACCTATTTAGTTACAAGCATAAGCATCTTGTCGATCGGAGAATGACCTCATGGTGGCAGATACATTAAATTCAAATGAGACAACTTTGATGAACGCCTTATTACATCATAGTCTTGCCAACTTGTAGTAGCATTAAGAAGTTGTGTAATTTTGTTCAGTTAGTGTCTATTGTTGCTTAACTAGATCCTTTTTTAAGGTCCTTAATCTGTATTATCCAATTTTGTAAACTTCTTGCTTCATCTTGTCTTTTGAATATATTACCTTTATTCAAAAAAATAAAATTATAATTATAAATCCTCTTATTATTAAACTAATTGTCATATTTGCATCTCATTACTTATATCAAAAAGTAAATCAACGTATTCCGTACACAAGACTCTCCGCTTTGTGAGGGTCAAATTTTTTACAAAGAAGTTATTTATGAGATTCAAACTTTTGACCTTATGATCACAAAGAAACAATTGGTAAGGTTCTCCCTCTACTTATATCAAAAGGTACAAATAAATATTAAATATAAAATTTTAATTTAATTTTATTGATAACTGATCGTATATTAATTTGTTATATTTTATTTATAATTAATAGTATATTATTTCAAAATATTTTAACAAATTAGTCAATTTAGTATGATAGTAAATTAAGTATTATGTTAATTTTTATTATATTATATAATAATATTAACAAGTAAGACGATTTTTATTTTATTTATAAATTATGTTTATAATTAATAATTAATTTGATTGATTTGTTAGTATTAATAAACAAAATTATGAAATTCTTGTATTAAATAGTATAATTATATTTAATATTAATATAAACTAAACTCGTGGTGGGCTATTTGGCTAGTATCAAATTTGTAAGCCTGTAAACAGTCAATCAAAATGTCGAGGGTGTTCTTGGCAAAGACACTTTGACGCTAAAATCACAAAAGGTTTAAGGATGCTGAATATGTAAAAGGATATGTAATTGATCTTAGTGACAATCATTATGAGAATTTTCCTTGAGATGAATCCCTTGTATAGGCAATCCTTTCTTTTGAAATGTAGATAGAATTTAACTATCCTTAATAAAATTAGATAACATCTATTAGGCAGCTTAATTAGTTTGTGGTTAGGACTCTACTTCCTTGACTTTCATCTTAATTAAACTTAAATCTTTTTGAACAATTAGTCTTGGCAAATAACATAAAATGACCCCTGTGTTATAGTTGACTATTCAAATTAGCCCCTGTATTTTTAATTCGTTCAATCTAGCCCCTGTGTTTTGTAAT
>JANKOE010000204.1:13372709-13385913 GCA_026284465.1 Erythroxylum citrifolium
TGAAATTACAAAACACAGGGGCTAGATTGAACGAATTAAAAATACATGGGCTAATTTGAATAGTCAACTATAACACATGGGCCATTTTATGTTATTTGCCATTAGTCTTCCAAGCTTAATTTTTTTCTATTAAAAATACTTACATAACATATATGTGATGAGCTTTTTTTAACGTAAACAATTATTGAAAATTAGCAAACTATAATAGTGGTATTTGTAAAGCATATTGATTTATTAATTTATCATGGTTAGACATCATAATATATATTAAAAATATAATAATTAATAATTAAAATATTTTTATTTTTATAAAATAAGTATATTTATTAATCATCAATAATATATTTATTGGTTTAAAATGATAATAAGATAGGTTTTCATTTAATTTTTATTTATTAATATAATAAAATAAATAAAATGATTAATATGCGTTTATATTTATGTTTACAGATAACTAATAAACAATTTCACTAATTTTTACTATTAATAATTAAAATTATAAATATTCTTATTATTTAGTTAATTCATCATATATGTATCTCATTAATTATATCAAAAAAAATAAATAAATATTTAATATAAAATGTTAATTCATTTTATTGATAATTAAAAGTATATTAATTTATCAATTTTGTCAATAATTAATAATACATTGATCAATTGAACATAATAGTAAATTAAGTCTTTCTTTTCGGAAACAATCTCTTAACTAGTTAAGGGTAAAGCTATGTACGTTGGACTTCCTTAGACTTGCATTTAACGGAATTTTTATTGGGTTGTTGTTGTAAATTAAGTCTTGCATTAAAATTTTATTGTATTATATAATAATATTAATAAATAAGAATATTAATTTTATTTTATAATTAATAATTAGTTTATCATACTTACGTATCATTATAATTATTTTATCATACTTACATATCATTACTTATATTAAATAGTATTGTAATATTTAATATTAATGTAAGCTAAATTTGAGGTACACGTATTTGGCTAGTATCAAAATTTGTAAGCCGTAAAAACAAGTACTCAGTTGTCGAGGGTGTTTTTTTTTGAAAAATTTGAATGAATTAAGCCTTGAAGGCAAATCAAGAAGTCTTACAATACTGAGGATGAGTCAACCAATATATTTAACTACAATACAATCAATTGCGAAAGAGCTTACAACTCTGTAGGTGAGATCCCTTCATCTCTGTTTAATCTGGCAGTCCAAGTTTGAAGGTAAGTTGTGTATGTGATTCGTTGTAGGATCGACTAAGAGGTAGGAGCTGCATACCTGAATCGTCCCTGACTTGTGCACTGGAGACTGTGGCTAATGTGTCACGTTATGCATCTCTCATGTTGACAGACGCCACCGCTGGATTTTGTCTTATATTCCAGTATTGAAATAAATAGGAATCAAGCGGTAGTTTCTATTTTTGTGCACATATTTATAGCCAAATATGATTTACTATTTGAATGTAGAATTGTTCTTGGGAGGTGATTTGGTCTTGGAATGTTCTTAGATTTCTCTCATCCCATATCGCAGTGATTATTGAAGATAAGGCAATCTAAAAACACTTGTGCGCTGTGTTATTTCTGTATTTTGGTGGTAGTGTGTGCAGGCTTTCTAGATTGGTAATTGCTCTATTTGCCAGGCACATGTAGCAGATCTCTAACCATATGTTGCTGATATAATCACAATCGAAGAATAATTGTTCACTTGTTTCTTCTGCTTGTTTGCATAGATGACACCAATTTGGAAGCTGGGTGTATTTGGCCAGTTTGTCCACTGTTTTTAATTTTCATTTCATCGCAAGCCACAAAGTAAATGATGCACGAGGTTAAAGGTAGTTAGCCCATGTGTCTTTAGTCCATGCCAGCATGGGAAGATGTTTAAAGAATAATCCTATACAAAAGTGGCTGGAAAACCTACCATCAGTCCTGTGCTTCAAAATGTGATTATCTGGTTCAGTGTTGTAGCACACGCCACAAATTTTAGCAGCTACAGAGGTGGGGATAGTAGCTCTCTCGATTATTCCTTTATGTTGCAAAGCTATAGCTACTGTGATTTCTAAAGGTAATGAACTCTTAAGTGGTTCAACTCCATTGTAATTAATCAAAGGTTCTATCGAAAGCCAATTGTCATACAAGAAATTGGTGGAGTTTCCATCATCTATAAGTGCAATGAAGTCCGTTTGGTGCTGACCTCTCAATTTTAGAATGGCCTTAAGTGAGGTAGATTGCACGCGGGAACACTCTATAAACCATAGGCTTCGAGTTTTGATGAAGTAATGGTGAATCCACTTACACCATTAAGATTGTTTATCATCCATTAGTCTCCACAGTCTTTTAGTAAGTAGCGTGGAGTTTATGAGCTTGATGGATTTAATTCCCAAACCCCCACAATCTCTAGGAGTACATAGTTCTTTCCATTTCACCAAAGTCTTGTGCTTTGTTTCCTGATTTCTAGTCCATAAGAAATTATTGAATAGTTTGTTAATAACTTTCAGAATGGAACCTGGAAAAGCCAAGTGTGTTACCTAGTAGATGTTGAGAGAGTTGAGGACATAGTTGATGAGTTGAGCCTGTGCTGTACGCGAGAGGTGTTTAGAGCTTTATGATGAAATTCTGGCTTGTATTTTATCCAATAACTTAACATAATTGCTAGCTTTCAGCTTAAGAGGAGAGATGAGAATGCCCAAGTATTTCATTGGAAAGGTTTATAATTGAATACCTGTTAAAAAAGTGATATGTGATTGTAGAGGGGCTGCACTCTTGGACAAAAAGATACTGCTTTTGGAACAATTTATTTGCAGGCCTGAGACTCTTTGGAAGATTTTGGAAGCTTTCATAAAGATTAGGACTGAGATGGTATCAGTTTTTGAGAGTAGTAATAAGTCATCTGCAAAACAAAGATTGGTTAGTTTGAATCTGCTACACTTGGAATGGTATTTGAAGGCTTCGTCCGATCCATAACGTGCTTAATGATTTTATGGAGTGTTTGCATTACTAATGTGAATAAGTAAGGAGATAACTGGTCCCTTTGTCAGATCCCTTTAGTGCTTCGAAAAAATCTGGTAGGTTGCCCGCTCATCAGTATGCTATGGGAAGAGGTGGTAAGGCCGCATTCTTCAATCCACTTTAAGAAAATTCCATGGCTTCCATGAAATGAGAGATAAAGGTCCAATCAACATTATCATAAGCTTTCTGGAGATCAATCTTGATGCAGCAGTTGGGCTTGCTTTTCGTCTTTGAGTAGCTAGCAATGAGCTCTTGAAGTAGGAGGATGTTATCCCCAATTATTCTACCTGGTATGTAAGCACCTTGGGTGTGACTGATGTGCTTGTATAGTATGTCTTTGAGCCTGTTAGCAATAATTTTAGAGATGACCTTGTACAAAGAGTTGTAACACATAATCGATCTAAAATCTGCAAAGTTGGTCACCTCCCTACTCTTTGGGACAAGGGTAATGAAGGTCTTGTTGATTTCTTTGAGAAGGGAACATTAACAAAGAATTCCATAACTGCTTCGGAGACCATATTGTTAGTAAGAGCCCACATTTCCTTAAAAAAGTTGACGTTGAAGCCATTAGGGCCAAGGGTTTTGTGAGAGTGAAGAGCTCCAAGCGCTTCCTTGATTTCTTGTGTGGTTACAGGTCTTACTAGTTAGTTTGCTTCGTTTGGAGAAATGGTGTCATTCATAATCTGTTTAAGGAACAACGTAGAAGATTGCGTTTCTGTGGGCACACTCATAATCTTGCTAAAGTAATTGTAGGCCCCTTGCAAGAGTTGAGTTTGAGAGTCAAGGGTGATGTTGTTGTCATTTAGAGATATCACTTGGTTTCTAGCCTTTCGTGACACAGTAGCTTTGTAGAAGACTGATAAGTTGCAGTCCCCATGTTTTATCCACTTTAGTCTTGCTCTTTGTTTGTTGAGGGTGTTTTTGGCAAAGACATTTTGACACTCAAATCACAAAAAGTTGAAGGATGCTAAATATTTAAAGAAATCTCTAATTATTCTTAATAATTATGGTTATGAAAACTTACCTTGAGATGAATCCTTTGACAATCTTTCTTAAAGTGTAATTAGACTTTAACTATCCTTAGTATAGTTATACCTAACCTATATTAGGTAGCTTAATTGGTCTTTAATTAAGACTCTACTTCCTCATATGGATGACTTCCATTTTGATTGAACTTACCCTTCTTGGATAATTAGACCTTATACATAAGCGTGCATCATGGAGCTCGATGAATCAAATTAGACTTGACCCGTACACTTTGTTAAAGGTATACCATTTCCCCCAATTTCTTTTTAGAACTTGGATTGATGATAAAACTTTTAATACTTAAATATGTAAGGAGTCAACTTAATAAGATGGTTTTAAACTTGTTAGGGATCATTTGTCAAGCATTGAATCATATATACCATTAATCATTGACATTCATGCCAAATCACTTCGAGATTGCTTTAACACCAATGATTAATTCTTTAAACACTCATTTGTTCACCTTAAGAATGCTTGACTATGGTAGGTTTGAAATTTCTCTTTGGACATCCATCTCTAGTTTTCTTAAGTATGCTTATATGATGCAGGTTAATGACTTGACAAAATCATCCAATAGAAGTCTCCTTATGAATATTCCCTATAAAATACAACTACCTCAGTGACAATTCAGTTACCTACAGGGAGGTGAACCATCATTTAATCTTATTGATCGAGATCAATCTTGATCATCCAACCTTTTATATAAGGAATAAGATGTGTAAGGTGGCCTACTTTTTCATCTTTAAAGTTATAAGAGAGAGAAAATATTAAGTTTTTTCTTACCTATTTGCTTGCCTTTTTAAAAGGATTTTAGCATTAAGGTGATATGTACTTGTTAGCTTTTTAAAAGGTAAGACATATATTCTCCTTAAATTTATACATTATAGGACTAGTTTAAGGAGCAAAGCTGGTAGTTTTAGCTCAAGTAGTTGTAGTAACCTAGGTTCAGTAGCATCAATGACTTAGTAACTTAAATTGTATAAGTCACGGCCCTGAGTCACTCAAGTTTATAGGAACCTTATTTTCCTCCCATAATTAGGCATCCCTTTCAGAATGTTATATGAACCTTTCTTAGCCAGGTCTAATAAAAGATTCCATCTTCAACATTTGTCACTGGATTCCATACCTATGGACTTTGATGAAAATTTTGAAGCATACTTATACCCCAAGAAATTATAAAGGATTAAGTTTGATAAGATGAGGGAGAAGCTCATCATCCTTAAGGTAATTTAATCAGATTTCTAGTTGATAACTCCATTAATCAAATACTGAACATGATATGTTTAAGTCCCATTCAATTATATCCACATGCCTGGAGCTTGCTAACTAGGATCATTATCATATGCCATATACAAAAAGTGCTTTTAGCTTTGAACTATTTAAGTTTATACACCAATATAGGCTTGTAGGGATACAAAGTGGGTAGCATATTTTAAGTGCTAGGATTAAGTGTCAATTGTTGTTGGTTTCAAAAAAGTGCTAGGATTAAATGGGTAGCAGATTTCAAAAAAGTGCTTGTGGGCTTTTATGGTTGTCTGAAAGGCTTATATAATATATTTCCCTAATAGGATTGGGATAATGCATTCCTAAAGTTTCTGTCCAAAGAACTTGTTAATCCAACCATCTTCATCCCGCCTAAAGAAACTCTACTATATAAACAAAGTCTAATTGTGTTAAGGTGTATCTTGTAGAGAGGATCATCTTTATATATATATTTTTATTCATTCTTAGTCACTTAATGTTCCTGCCTAAAGAAACTCTACTATATAAACAAAGACTAATTTTGTTAAGGTGTATCTTGTAGAGAGGATCATCTTTATATATATATTTTTATTCATTCTTAGTCACTTAATGTTCAAATACCATGTTAGAATTCCTATTATTCTTTTGGCAATCATGATCTTTAACTGAGGCAGCCAAAGAGAAATGCATATTTTCTTTGTCTTCTAGGCGAAGGATGAAGTAAAAGGTGACCTACTTACTATCATCAAGTCCACTCTTCTAGTTGCTTCCATCTATGTATCCCAACCTTCTCATCTCTTTCCACCTCGTTCATCTGATAAAGTAGAGAATATGGTTATCTTCCTTATTTCTAGTAGGCTTAATGAGGAAGATGAATGTTTCTTCTACAACTTCAACCTAAAGAAGAATAACATCATCTTTGGAAAGGTTGTAAATGAGTCTGAGAAAATTCAAGGGATGATCACCCTTAAGGATATACAATCAGTAATATTAAATCTTTGTAGTACTCGCTAAATGTATGAACTTTATAAGAGACCTAACAAGTTTTGAGATTTGTTCTAGCGAATCTAAATAGCTAGGATAAAAGATGCTTCACCAAGTTCCTTTATGTCAAAATGTTTGGCCAAAAGCTGCTTAACCTCGTGTAACATGGTCAATTCACTTTATGTGAGTAAGATATCATCTACATACAAAAGTAGAAAAAAAACCTTACTCCTTTTTAGCTTATAATACAAGAATCTTTTAAATTTATTCTCAATAAAGCCAAATGAGGTAATAACCTTATGAAACTTTAGGTGCCATTGTTTGGAAGCTTGTTTCAAACCATATATAAATTTTCTCAATTTATAGACCATGTTAGCTTTATCTTAATCATATGATCCTTTAGGTTGTTCCATATAGACCTTTTTAAAAAGGTCTCCGTTCAGGAAAGCAGATTTGACATTTATCTGATGTAACTTTATATCATAATTAACTACTATTGTTGTAATCATTCTAAATGTATCTTTAGAGGATATAAGAAAGAAGGTAATATTAAAATTAATCTCTTCTCTATGAGTGATCCCTTTTGCAACTAACCCAGTTTTAAACCACTATAGTTTACTTTAAAAGTCTTTCTTGGTCTTATAGATCCATTTACAACTAACATGTTCATAATTTTATTGCAAAACCACAAGCTCTTATACCTTATTATGCTTTATGAATTGCATCTTATGCTTTATTACATCCCACTACAAATCTATATGAGGTCTAAAAATAACTTCTGTAAAAGTAACTGGATCCATTATATGTCTAAGATTTTAGTGTCGTTCACCTAAATAGACTATGTAATCAAATGATATAGTAGGTCTTCTCAATATAATGGATCTCCTTAATTAAACTGATTCAATATATTCATGTATTTCAGGAACCTCATTTTGTACAGGTATGGGTTTCTATCCTTATATTAGTACAATACTGAGACTTAGATCTACTAACTATATGACTGATAGACATTAAATAAATCTAGTATCCACCTTTCCATCATCTGAAGAAAGGGAACGACCACCCTCATTAAAATGAGATAGACTACCCTTATCATAGGCATTATGCTCCAGAAACATAGCTATTTATGATTCCACTATTTTATATCCTCTATCTCTATAGTAAAATCAGTATCCTTTAGAATGGTCAAGATATATAATAAAGTAACGACAAATAGAACAAGAATGTAATTTATCTTCATAAGGATTATACGAATGTACCTCAACAGGAAGCCCCATACATAAAGATGAGTGAAGTTAGGTTTCCACTCATTCCAAATTTCAAAAGGTGTCTTTGAAATTGATTTGTTTGGAACTCTATTAAGTATTTATAAGGTAGTCTTTATAGCTTCACCCCAAAGACAATTAAGTAAATTGAGCCACTATTCCATATGATTCTAAATACTTGACAAACAAACCTTTTCTTATTTTAAAACCTCATGTCTACCGTAATATTCACCTTCAAGGTTAGCTTTGATTGACCTTCTAAATTAATTCTCAACTTTAGTCTTAAAAATCTTGAATTTATCAAGGACTTCAAACTTTTCGTTAAGTAATAACAAATATCTATAACGGGTATAACATCAATAGATGTAAGAAAATATATTTAATTACAAATTTAGTTATATACAATCCACATAAATATTTATGCATGAGTTCTAATGAGTTAAAAGCATGAATTAACCCTTTTTATTTTGGTCAACTTATCCTTGTAGTAGTTAATATGTATTTCTTGAACATCAAAATCTAAAGTTGAGAGAATGCTATACATTATTGATCTCTCAACCTTTCTCTAGAAATATGGCTCAATCTTTTATATCACAACATGTGTGATTTTCTTTTATCAGGGATCTCTTCCTAGTAACTTGTTTGGCAATAAATGAAGAAGCATATATCTCATTAAGAGCAAGACACGTTCTATATAAACCATATGATAAATAGGTCATACCAATATGTTTACAATTGAAAGATAACTTTACAACCATATTTTCAAATACAAAATTATAACCTTATTTATCCAAAACAAATATATAGATCAAATTTTTTCTAAAAGATGATATATAGAATGTGTCATGTAAAATAAGTTTTAACCTTATATCTAAGTTCAACCACACATCCCCTACAGAAATACATCCACTTCTTTATTAATTTCCACCACCAGTTTTTCCTCCTCTTTGTTCAGCTTTCTCTTTATCATAAATTGTTGCATTATGGAAGCAACATGATTAAAAACTCTACTATCTAGCTGCCAAGAACTTAATGTGACTATAGCATTATTAGACTCATATATCATGTAAGTCGAGGAGTTACCCGATAACTCTTGCCTTTCTTTCCAAACTTTGTACTTCTGACATTCTAGCTTCCTATATCCCTTCTTTTTATACAAGAATCATTGCATACTCATCCTTACTGGACCCCTAATTGTGTTGGATTGACCTACATCTTTATGTTAAGGAAGTTTATATTTTTTACCTTCAAAATTTAGGGGCTTCACCTTTACCTTTCCATTAGTTCCTATTAAGGTTATATGAGTTATATTCTTTAATTCTCTTCTTCAACAACGCACCAGGTAATCAATGAATTTATATCCTTATCTTCATCTTGAGAATTGTATGTGGTAACCAAATACCAAACAATAATGGAAGATTTTTCAAAGCTTAGTGCATAATACCAGCATCAGGAATATAAATGTTTAACACCTTTAGCTTGCTCTAAAAGTGGACAATCCTAATTATATATTCCCTCCCCCTGCACCATTATATCTAATAGAGGGTACCTCATACCTCTATGAGATATTATCAAGGAAATCTCTTAATATGTTAGTCCCTAGAAGTCCAATCAACAAATGGTTTGGAATGGATCTTTTTATAGTCAAATAACACACCCTTTTTGACATTTTCAAGGCTATATAAGCTACTTTTTCAGCCTCCAAACTCAGAGATGTAAGTGCTGGTGGTCTTTTCTAGATTATGATTATATTGATATCTGCCATCTCTAACGTAAACTTTACATCTTATTCCATTTCTTCAAGTCAAAACCAATAAGGGTTTCAATGGTGACACTGTTATTGTTTATAAAAATGGTGATTCAATGGTGACACCATTATTGTTCATAAAAATGGTGACTGCAACATTGATAATGTAAATCATCGACACAAATGTAAGATAACAACAATCCTCAAAGCTACACAATAGTATATACATTGAGCATCTTATCACATATATCATGAAACACTTGCAGGCTAAATATATAATACAATTAGATAAGATCTTCATATAAAAGCGATAAGAGTACACACCATCAACATTTCTGATTCTAACACTTATGGATGAATAGATCATTTAATCAATGATTATCCCCTATCAAATGCCATTATGCACACCTCAAAATCTTATATAAGTCAAACACTTGTGGGAAGAATGACCAAACACGAGACTAGAGACATCCCCCAACATGTAAGCAAAATAGTCTAATTACTAACTTGAGAGGCTACTGTGGTATTAATAGCCAAACTATTTCACAAACACAAGGGATATACCTGTATGATATCCTTACATTCATCTATATGGGCATAAAATATGTGACAACTTACAATTCATAAATGCAAAATCCTAATGCATAATTTCATTGTCACATATGAGCGTTGAAGACATTATCAACAAATTTTAAGAAGACATTATCAACAAACTTTAAGAATTCTTCACAAAGAAAATCTTAACTAAAGTGATAATAATGTCATACCAAACAATAAATGCATCATATGAGATACCAAAATGATATGTATCTCTTTTATTTTAAGCCTAATGAATGAAAATTCACTTAATAATCACTTTGATAACCTTATTTGATTTTTTAAGATTTAAATCTTATTTTTTACCAATGGAATAAATTCAAAATAATTAAAAGACGCACTTTATAAAAGTCATCTACCTTAAAACCTGACCCAAAATAATATGAGGGACCATTTTGTGCATTTGGTCTATTTTTTTTGTCTTGTAGCATGCTGGCGTCAGCACTTAACATGGTTGAATGGTGTATGTATTGCACGAGTACCACCTCATGCAACATTGTACGTGTGAGGCGTATGTAGCCTGTACGGCCTACATATACAGACGCATGTCACATGTGTCAGATGCATGTTACATCCGTCAGTCACGTACAAACGTGCCACTGCCTTATAGTGTATAAGACATATGCACCTAGACTTGCAGACGCGCTAACCGTCTTAGGCTCATGCACCCGCCTACTCTGGATGCATGTCTGGCAGGTGTGTACCACACGCACCTAACACTAGTACATCCTATAGGGCAGCTACCTACTTATTCTTTATATCCATTAGAAACAAGTAATTTTTGACGACATTTCAAGTGACTCCTACCATATTTTAGTAAATTTTTGCTAGAAAATCACCTTTAAAGTCTTTTTCTTCCCGTTTTCACGCAAAGCTTATCCAAATTCAATCCAAAAAATAAATATATGATTTATATAAGCAAAAATCGATAAACTTTTCAGATTTCTTTATAAAGAACCATTAAAAATCTCCATTCAAATTCATACAATAATGGAACTGTTCTAATATACCACATGTCAGATATAACACAAACTTTAACTTTAGGCCCAAAATCTACTATGACATTGTATAAACGAAGACAATGTAAAAGGTACCTATTCTACTATCGATATCTCATTGTACAAGTTCCTCAACTACTTGAATAATCTCATTGATGTATGAACAAGCTATCGAAACTTTATGTTGTTAAGATCTTTCTACGCCTTTCTGAATGCATAAACTTCTTAACGAGTCAGAGTAATTTTAAGTTCATGAACTTATATCAGCAGGCTGCAGAAGACCTTAGCAGCTATTTATAAAAACCTTATTAGGCCCCCATCACAAGCCCAATAAATAAATATGCCTACATTGATAAGGGGTCATTTTTTTTACTGGACTTTAACCTATTTAATCAGATCATTTGTTAGGCCTCTTTATTATGTTTTTCAAATCAAATATGATTTCTTAGCCTTAATTTATAAAAAGTAGTAATTAATAATTATCTAATAAGGATTTGATTCCAACAGTTTTCATATTTATCTTTGGCTTTATAGTCTACTCAAGTATTTTTTTTTCACAAGTTGTTAAATTGCAACCAAATGATGTTGCTTAGCTTGGGTTATGGTGGAGGAAATGAGTACACAACTTATATATATGTGACCTATGTGCAATTAAAATTTTGATTGCTATAAAATTGTTGTATAGTTAATTCAATATAAATGGGCATGTAATTTCAGTTTCATAATTGAAAATTATTAAAATCTTCTAGACTTATGTATCCAAATCTATTTCCTTTTCTAATCTTTTTTATGGTCTCAACTATTTATTTTAGTTATAGCTAGCAGGATCAAAATTTCCTCATTTGTTTATTTATTTATTTATCTATTATTATTATTGTTATTATTATTTCCACTATTTTTGAAAACTTTTTCAGTGTGACGTTTAATGGGTCAATTGGAAACAACTTCTTTACTAATTAGGGGTAAGACTATGTACTTTTGGACCTTCTTAGATCCCACATCTCGACGAAATTTTTATTGGGTTGTTGTCGTTGTTGTTATTATTGTTGTTATTATTTCTAATAGGATCAAATTTCTTTACTTGTATAATCATGCAGTTGGTGAGCATGTGACTGTGCTAGTTACGGGGGGAAAAACCTTACAATATGGAATTATTTATCTTTCTTTGAGATAAATTTTTTGTTTCTTGCATTTTTGTGATGTATTATCAAAGTCTAGATCTAAATGATTCCTCATTATCAAATTTCAAGTCATCCATACATTTTAAATTTGAATATTAGTCACATTTACTTTGTCTCTTACCATTCCTACCCTTATCTCTTCTAGTAAGATTACACGTCTAATGGAATATCCTCATCTCCGCCACAATTAACTTATAGTTATGCACTTATTTGATGGGTCAATACTTTGCCCCATTGAGCATGATCGGCCTAATCGCTAAAGGGTAAAATTTACCTTTGAGCTTGTGCGGTATCTTCTTGCCAAATAAAAGTCTTGATGCTCTTCTCTGTTCAAGTCACTCTGATCTATGTCTTCATCGATCTCTCTATTGCTTTAGACGATAGATCCTAGATATTTAAAACATTCCTTTTTGCAATATAACTTTTGAACCAATTATTACCTCTATATTAGAAGCCACCTTTTAGCCCGAAAAGTAACACTTTAAGTAACGCACAAGGCTTCCTGCTTTGTGGGGGTCTGGAGAGGATCATTAATGTACACAGCCTTTCTTTTGTATTTTTATAAAGAGGTTATTTCCGTAAATTGAACCTATGATCTTGTGGTCGCAAAAAAGCAACGTTACTGATTGGTCCAAGGCTTACCCTAAAAAAGTTACACTATAAGGAATCATTCTTAATCATGACCAAATTAAAGCCTTTCGATTATAACGTATCCCTTCAAATTTTCAATTCATCAGCAAATAATATACACTAAGGCACGTTACCTCAATATTCTTGGTGAGTTCATCCATTACTATTGCAAACAAAAAAGGGTTTAATGAAGAACCTTAGTGTAACCCAATATCAATAGAAAAATATTATGTATCTCCTCTTATCATCCTTAATCTAGCCTTTATACCTTCATACATATATCTAATAACTCATATAGAGGTCATAAGTACTCTTTTGCTTCTAAATACCTCCACATAATTTTTCTAGGTACCTTATCATATGCCTTCTCTAAGTTAATAAAAACCACGTGAAGGTTATGATGTTACCTTTCCCTGTAACATTCTATTAATCTTCTGAAGAGATGTAAAGCTTATATCGTGCAATTTACTGAAATGAAGTCAAATTGGTTCTCTGAGATAGAAACTAAATAAATGTAACTAACCTTTATTT
>JANKOE010000204.1:13386013-13402838 GCA_026284465.1 Erythroxylum citrifolium
TGCAATTTTTAAAAAATTTAGGGACTATTTTATAATATCCCGAAACGGTATCGGTACCGACCGGTACCGGTACAGTTTCGTTCCAGAGCCCAATCCGGTACCAAGTCCGGTACGGTATTCAGAACATTGTTAAAAAGTCTTTCCCTTTTCTTTCCCTTCATTCACATTTAAATATCTAACGATTCTAATCGACTTAACGTGAAGTGGGTCCAAGTAAATATAATAAATGCCATCCAAATTTGAAAAATTCTTTTACATTAAAACTTGAAATTATCAATCAAATTAATGTGATAAATATTAATTTGATGAATATCCAAGCACATATATATTTTCCTTGGTTTCTTTTGTTATTTGTATGTATCAAAATTAAAGTATTTTCTTTTCTTATATTTTAAATTATTTAATGATTTTAAATTAAGCAATAATTTATTTATAAATTTAATTTATGACCAATTTTTTTTGTTTAAAGAATGAGATAATACACCTCATTAATTTTAAGAACATTTAACAATGGAATTCTATTACTAACCTTTTAATAAGGTTCTTTTGGTTTCAATCAAATCTTTAATTCAAGATTGATTTAATAAATATAAATAAATTATTGTTATTTTAACTTTCTATTATTATAATTTTTAAAGATATAGTTGAGGTAAAACTATAAATTACATAGTATAATATATTGGAGAATTTTTTGTAATTTTTTAAAAATTTAGGGACTATTTTACTCTCGTTAATAGTTGATCTTTAGATTTCCGTCTCACGTTCTATCAACCTACTCGATTTCAAGTCAATGGAACATAAACATCTCTTATAATTTAAGAAAATTTTTAAAATTATCAAATTTTTATAATCTTCAAATTTCTAAACACCCCTTTTTTTTAAGGCTTTGGTTAAAAAATAATAAATTATTTCCACGTAAACAATAATTAATAGATTTGGAGTCAGCAATAATTAATAGATTTAGAGCCCTAAACATTATTAGGGTATTCTCATATTCTCGAGTATGTTTACTTGGGGCAACCCAAACGACACAAGAAAGACGTCGTTTTCCCAAATGCCAACTTTGCCGTGGGCATGACCCAACTCAATGGTACGCGGAAAAACCCTAACCGAAAACCCTTCCCCCCCACTGCAGCAGCTGTCGCGCCTATATAAGCAGAAGCAGCTTCCCACTCGAGTCGTCTCTCTAACCCTTAGCAGCTTAACAAAATATTATACCCACTAGGGTTTTAGAGACCTGTTTCTCTCTCTCCCTCCCCTTTCTTCTTCAGTTTTCTCGCAGTTCTTGTCAAAAAGAATCGTTAATTTGTTAGCCATGGGCAGGTCTAGGAAGAAATCCACCCCCAAGGTACTATTCTATCTTTTCTTTTGGTTTTGTTTGCCAATGAATTTATATCTTTTCTTTTTAAAGGTTTCATGGTCTCCTGTTTGATCTTTTATGTTTTTGTAGGTTGATGTAGCTCCAGCTGTTACTCTTGCATCCAAGCCTGCCAAGAAAGGTTTAAAAATTAAAGTCTAATTCTTACATGTTTTTGGTTTTGTTGTTTGCTCTTTTTTATGTGTAATATGTCCACGTGGTTGCTGTTATCGGATTTGATGGTAAGCGTGTCTACTTTTTTTTTTCATATTGAGTTCCTACTTGTGTTTTTGTGTGTCTCCCTGCCTCAATTCATGGATATGGAGGATGAACAATGTTTTGCTAAGTTGTTATTTTGGTAGTATGTGTTGATTATAATGTTTTCTTTTCATTTTGGAAATATTTTTTGCTGGTTTTGATGCTTCTTGGTTTGTCTTTTAGGAACCACTGTACAATTGTTGACTTTTTGGTTTTTTTTGACAATCCTACAACTTTCTAACAGATATATATGCCTATCAAAAGTGGTTGATGTTCAGTTTGCTTATAATCTGTGAAGTAAGAGTGCCTGTCATTATTTTAATGAATATGGCAAAACATGTCGTCAAGTTGTTCACTAATGAATGGCCTTGAACGACTTCCTCTATTTCTCCATTTTTTTGAACATTCATGTGAAAGAAATTTCAAGCAAGCTTTTTTGTCAATTAAGCTTTCCTGCTTTTCTTGCTACTTCATCTCTATTCCGGCATTTTGTTGGTCCATTGATGTTTGTAAGATTTTATGTGATCAGGTAAAAAAATCTTATTTTCCTTGTCTGTCTTTGTTATGATCAAAGTCATAAATTGTTGATGCATAGGTAAGAGAGAAGCTGAAGAGTCTTTGGAGAAGATAGTGAATGCAAAGAAGCAGAAGACTGGTGAAGTAGTGAAACAGGTCGTTCAGAAGAAGAAAACTGAAGTGAAGACTCAGAAAAAGAAAAAAGTGGAGTCCAGTAGTTCTGACGACCCTAAAGAGGAGCAGGAGGTAAGTTCCTTGTACTTTCCATTGGTTGTTACTTCATTTTCGTTTTTTCTCATTCAATTTTGTTGCATAATTTCTAGCTTTCATGTTTGTGTGTTGTATGCTTATTTTATTACTTTGGTTTTCTTAAGGTCTGCATGACAGTAATTTTTGTATATATTCAAACACATGCACGTGTATCCATTTTCTGATCGATAATTCCTTGAATGATTAGGTCAAGACAGTCACAAAGAAGGTAGAAAAGGAAATAAAACTACCTGTTAGTGAAAGCAGTATTGAGGAGTTATCCTCAGATGACGTGAGTACTTGGTTTTTGCCTTTTCTCCCCAAAATTTTATAAGCCTTTTCCCCAAAAATTTATCTGATTACTAATGTGGCTGTAAAGAATAAAGTTGATTCAAGTGATAGCTCTGATGAATCATCTGAAGAGGGAAAGGTGCACTCTGATTAAGCTGTGGATCAGTGATATGAAAGCTTGATGATTTACCCCCTTTGTTGTTTACCATATTGGTGTACATTGATAAAGCTGAATTTCCATTGTTTCTGTCCAGGCTGTTCCTGCCAAGGTTCCTGTGACAGTTGGTGCCAACACTAAAAGTAAGGCTGAATCAATTGAAAGCTCTGAAGAAAGTGACTCTGACGAGTCATCTGAAGATGAGGTGGAGCCTAATCTGCTTCTGACGATTCTTATATGTTTTATTTTCATTTGAACTAGTAAAATTTGTAAGAAATCTTAGGGATTGCAAATCCGTACCTTTTGCAGAGTCTTTTAATCAGCGACCTGTCTTTTGTTGCATGTTGAGTTGTATTGATTTCTGTCATAGGGATGGCAATGGGGCCAGCACGGCCAATTTTCTTTAAAATAAAATTTTAAAATTAAAAGTGTAAAATCTTTTTTTAATTGGGTTTGGGCCTAAGCCTACCCGACGCCCAACTCTTCCAATCAAAACAATGTTGTTTGACTTAAAATAGTTGAGCCTTGAGTTATTTTAGCTTGGGCTTGGCTTGGCCCATGAGCCGGCACATTGAAAACACCTTAATCATTGCCATCCCTAAATTGTTTTGCATGGCAAACTAGTCAATTAAGGGCTGTTTCTTCAGCTAATGATGTGTTTTGCTCACTCTAACCTGTTTTCTATATTTAAGTGTGTATGTTATCTGTAACCTATCTTGATATTTTATGCAACATTGCAGGCTCCTGTAGCTAAGGTGGCTACTGGACAAACAGAGGATTCAAAGAAGGTGAGACCTGGCCTCATTTTACTTCTTATTTTTATATCTGGTTGAAACCCTTGGTAAAAATACTCCAGCTAATAAAAAATAACGTAAAAATTAAAACTTTTGGTGTTGCTTTAATTTCTTGTATGATCTGCAACTGATCCTAATATGTTTTAGGCAAAGTTGGCTAATGAGAAGGAAAGTAGTGATGAGGAGAGCTATGATGACAGTTTTGATGAAGAGGAAGATAGCGAGGATGAGAAACCTGCAAAGACTCCTGAGAAAAAAGTAAATATCATTGGTGAATTTTATACTTTTTGTTGATTTTCCTGAAGTACGTTCACATTCTACAAATGTATTTTGCGAATTAGCATCATAACTAATAAAAAGAAATCCCATTATGTCCTCTAACCAGAGTGATTTAATAAGAAAAACTGTAAGGGACTATTAATTTTCTTTTAGCTTTTGGTTTTCTTTCTACATAGAATGCAATCTAAGGCCTTTTCTTTTTCACATCTTTTCTAGCCCAAAACTCCCGTGACTGCTTCAGAGGGATCAAAGACGCTCTTTGTTGGCAACTTACCATATCAAATTGAACAAGCTGATGTGTATGTTCGTTTGTATTAACTGTGAATATAAGATTTGTTAAGGTGGTATCTGATGCTTTATTTCTTCAGGGAATGTTTCTTCCAAGGTGTTGGGGAAGTTGTGGATGTTCGCCTTGCTTTTGATGCTGCTGATCAGAGGTTCAAAGGTTTTGGACATGTTGAATTTGACACAGCTGAGGCAGCACAGAAAGTGAGTGCTCTTTTCTTTCTTTTGCTCTCTGATATATGTTAGTACATGTGGGTACCTATACATGCATTTGCAAGTTTTCATGGATTGAAGTCCATTTTTTATTTATAATTTATATTTATGGGAGTTTTTTTGTGGAAGAGCTTAAACTACAAAAACTCCAGTAGAGCTTTTCTGATTTATTATATCTGCCAAGCCATCCACATTAACAATCCATACTCAGTTATTGTGTTGAAGCTTTGCAATAATTGCAGAGGTGATCACCTATTTTTATGGGGCAACAGAAGCACAGCAGGTGTCAGTGTTGTTTAACCTCTTTTTATGGGGCAACAGAAGCACAATAGGTGTCAGTGTTATTTTTGGAAGTGCTGACAGATCAATGATTCTTTAATGTTCGTTATGGCATTTTGGAAAATTGTTGGGAACAAATTAATGATGATCAATGGAGGCATTTTACTTAGATATTTGCCAAAAATCTCCCAGGCTACACACAGACTTTTAGTTAGGTGCCTTGACAAACTTATAGAAGCCATAAAGTTGCATTGGATGTATTGCAAATAGAATCAAAGCATTATGTTTGTGAATGATTGCTTCAATATATGTCTTATTATCTTCTTTTGCTAAAGTATTTGTTCAATTTATGTTTTATAGGCTCTTGAATTAAATGGTCAAATATTGAATGGCCGTGAACTTAGATTAGACTTGGCTCGTGAGAGAGGTGATAGAGGTTCACATAATCCATATAGCGGGTATTTCTTTCTACAAGCATTTTATGATATCCTGGTCAATAATTGAGTTGTTACTTACTTTTAATGTGTCATTTGCAGGAAAGATAATACCAACTCTTTCCGGAAAGGTGAGAGGGGTCAAGCTCAAAAAATTTTTGTCAGGGGATTTGATACGTCTGTTGGTGAGGATGAGGTGATACATTATTTTCTATTGTTTAGTTGATTTTTGTTTGATTCCCATGTTTATATGCAAATTTAGAGTTAACTTGGCAAATTGTGAAACAATAATTGCAGATTAGGAGTTCCCTGAATGAGCATTTCAAAAGCTGCGGAGATATTGTAAGAATGTCAATCCCAACAGATTTTGGGTCTGGTGCCATTAAAGGGTTAGTCTTCTCTTTCGCCCTTTTTTTTTGTCTTCAACGGAAAAGAAAGAGTGAAGAGATCCCATTCTTTTCTTTTTATTTTATGATTGAAGATGATTTAACACTTCAAATTTACATGTATATTGAGATTTTACTGATGATTGAATATAAGGCTCAACTTCCTCTATCCTTTTTCTTTGAATACTCTTGCTTTTCATTTCCCATCTTTGATATCTGGTTTGGCTCTATGATGATGCTGATTGTGTGTGCATTGCAGGATGGCATACCTGGAATTCAAGGATGCTGATGGATTCAACAAAGCTTTAGAGCTAAGTGGTAGTCAACTCGGTGATGAGTACCTAACTGTGGAAGAGGCAAAACCAAAGGCTGATAACCGTCAGAGTTGGAGTGGTGGTAGAGGTGGAGGTCGAGATAGTGGGGGAAGGAGAGGGGGCAGATTTGGTGGCAGAGGTCGTGGAGGTAGAGGTAGAGGTGGTGGTGGTGGAAGAGGACGTCGGACCTAGCAAACCTAGTTTCACTGCACCTGCTTCAGGTAACTAACGATTATTAAATTTAATATTCAGGTGGTTGAGAAAGATTGAATGTAGGGACTGCAAATTTATTTGAAGAATTGAGAGGTGGAAAAACAAAATTCACTGTTCCATTGTCATTCAAAACTAATAGATAAAAAGAAGAAAATGCTACACTTGTACCATTAACCCTCTAAATACATGTTTACTGTAGGACAATGCAGGCTGCTGTTTTCATACTTCCATAATTAATTGTACTCTCGTATGTATGATCTAATTTTAAGAGGGCATTCTGTGTCCAAGCACTGCCGAAGGTAGTCATTAGCATCTTCCATTTGATCTCATCTTCCAATACTATGAGAAAGAAATGCTTAGTTATTCACAAGTTTTCTGGAAACTTGGACCACAAGTGCTGTTTTTACTTTTGGCGTCCTGATGGAAATTGCTGCAATATCTTGCGAGAGCTTTTTGTGTGCCTTCTTTTTTTATTTATACGATACATTTAACTCCCTGTGAAAGGCTTTGTTTCATTAGAGTTGAGTCTTTGAGCTACATGTCTTGGTTGCTGAATTCGCTTCATTTTTATGCACAACTCAGGGAAGATGACAACTTTCAGAGATGATTGGTGAAAAGAATGACATTATCGGATGATCATCCGCCAATCGGAGTAATATTTGTGGTAGTTGGAGGTTTTGTATGTCTAAGTTTTGGATTGTTAAATTATTTGTCTTGTTACGACTTATGAAGCAACAATTGGTCTATTATTGTCTTTTAATTTATGTTGTAATGCAAAAATGTTGTCCTAATATTTAGCTGCAGGCTTGGCATTACTCTTTCTGAACATTTAGTAGTAGTCTGCCTGCGGATGGATATTAGTCTTCTATGATCGTAACTGGCTATTTCAAGTTGAGCATACTTTGTTTCATTTACGTTATTTTGCATTTTATTAGTAGGGTTCCAAACCTCATCAGATAATTTAAGCCCTTCAAATTAATTATGATTCACTGCACTCTTGCAGAATCTTAAGAGAACTAAAAATTAGTTTCTTAATTTCAATTGATAAAACTAAGTGAGGGTTTATGAAGATTGATTAACTACAATAAATCAAAAGAATAATTTTTACAATTTAATCAGTTAGTTCGAAACCTATTGTGCTAGTCATACTGTCTTAACTTTTTCCCAAGTTAATTGGGTATGGTTGGATTCCATATAAATTAAATGATTGCAATAAATGATAAAGATTAAATCCTACATTATATAATTGAGATAGTTATAACTATTCAATTTAGGTTTCTTATTTTTCATAAATTAAATATGTAAATTCATAAATAACTTATTCATTACTTGTACTAATTATTCATGACAATTATGGATTACGGAATTCATGAAGAACTATAGAATAATCAACAAATTAATTTGTCAGTTTAATTACTTATGAAATAAAAGAACTTGAAACAATAAATACTTGAATTGAAATAAAAATATAGATTCTAAACAAACCTCATAAAGTTATAAATAGACTTTTGAATCTATTAAATCAATCAATATCAGTTACTTATGAAATAAGGAACTCAAAATAATAAATACTTGAATTGAAATAAAAATATAGATTCTAAACAAGCCTCGTAAGGTTATAAATAGAGTTTTGAATCTCCTTACATTAAAAAAAAATAGATTTAGTTATACATCATTTTAGTTCCACCATAAAATGGAAGAAACAAGAAGAGAAAATAAAAGAAAGACAAAAGGGAGTTTGTTGGTAAAGTTTTCTTCTTTTTTTTTTCTACCCAAAAGTTAACTTCTTTTAATATTCCAAATATTATCTTTTAAACAAATCCAAAATCCCTTTATAATAAAGTTGGGAATAAGTCTCGTAATTGATTTGAACTTCATAGAATGAATCTAACTTTAAGCGTGATCTCGCCTTATTTACCACAACTATCTGTGATCTTTCTTCAAAATTGGTGACTTTGACAAATAATACTCCAATGAGATGTTTTAAGTCAATTTTGGTCCAATATCAAATTGTCATCTCTTAAAACAAAATAACTATTAATTTTGTCAATTAAGCACTAAAATCAATTCAAAAAACAAGAAATAAATCCAATTATATAACCAAATTGCATCTTATCAAGGAGGAATGCATCTTAATTGCAAACACATTTATTGAAATTTAGATCGCAAATGAATGACAATAAGTTTGTGAATGATACCTTGGCAATTAATATTGAGAGAAATGATATGGTTCTAGGCATTCCATAGTTATCAATATTGGATGACATTTTATATGTAATTACCAGAATTTTGGAGGCGAGGACAAAAGGACAACAGACATTTATTATGATCACACGTTCTAACCTTAAACATCTTGAAATGGGAAAATTACAAAATTTTTCTACTTTAATGTTTTTAAAATAATTTTACAATTACAATTAATTAGTTTTACAAGACAAACTACGTAATAAATCTTAAGCGTGAAAGTTAATTTGTTTTATTTACGGTTTCACTTCACTGAATAATACATAAATCAAGCATATTTGCATGATAATATGTAATGATTTTCAGTCAAATAATGTCTAGTCTGTTCCTTTAAAACAAAGAATTTATAGGTTGAATAAGACTGCTAAATATTTATATGATTATTTTTATTTATTTTAAATTTAATTACTGTCATATATTATTGCATATAAAAAATTATTTAGGTAGCAATACCTATATAGTTAATATTTTATAATAAATTAAAACTTTTGAATATTTTATTATTATAATTGATATTATACAATTAGATAGATATATAATTTTAAAATAATCGTATATAACTTATATAATATATACATGTATAAATGGACAATTTTGACTTTATCTTTGTATAAAATTTTTAAAGATGAACAAATTCAAATTTAATTCTAAATTTTTAAAAAGTCCGGTCACGCACGTCGCCTCTATTAACACAAAATGTAAACGTGGACATTTGAAAAGCTTCGCGGCTCTTCTAGCCCTAATATCACTTAGGGTTAATTATAAAAAAATTAAATTTTATTTAATTTTATAATTATAGTCCGAACTTAAAAAATAGTAGTTAAATACCTAAATTTTTAATTTTTTTTCAATTTTAGTCTGAACTTAGTATCTCGGTTAATGTTGCTAACTTGATTTGTCATATAAGACAATTTTTTATCCTATTATTTATCCCAAAAATTTTAGCCCTAATGTCTTAATCGCATAAACTTTTACGTCAAAAAACTCAAAGTTTCGAATCCCCACAGTGAAAAGGCTAATAAAAAGAGTTCAAATCACAGGCCAACCCAATCTAAGATCGAAGGGGTCATGACATATGCATGTGAGTCTATTGGAAACAGCCTTTTTATATTATAAAGTTGCGTACTATCAGGCCCCCTAGACCTTACTTCAATGCGAAAATTCAGAATATGATGATGATGATGATGATGATAATGATGTTAACAGCGAGATTTCGGACGCAATTTTATGATAAAACATGTCTCAATATAAATGAAAAGGGGATAGAAGGAAAGAAGAGAGAGAAAGAATTGCATGATAGAATAATTTTGAAAAGTAAACAACCAAATTATGTTATAGCATATCAATATAGTTGTTGGAGGCTGGTTATATACATGTGACAGTAAGAGATACAATGTATGTTAGTGCACTGTTACATCTCTGGGTATTATTTAATACGTTGCGTATTATGTCTATTCCTGCATCACCGTTTTAGACTTCATTTACGTTGCTTCTCACGTTGGGTCGTCTTCTTCATTTATTCTGTAACAATTCCCTTCCCCTTAATGTCTTTGTCCACCAAATTAACTTCTAGGAATTGTTTTTGCAGATCAAAAAGATACTCCCACATTGCATTAGAATTCTCCCAACCCAACCACTGAACTAATACTTGAGTGACGTCACAATTATTCCTTTTTTCCAATCGTCTTCCCAAATTAGCCATTGGAAAGTGTTTAGCAGGAGTAAGAAAGTCTGGCAGTGACCCGACAATCCTTCCTTGCACCCCGTAAGCCCTTTTCAGTTGAGACATATGAAACACCAGATGTATTGTAGAACCTTGAGGAAGCTCTAACTTGTATGCCTCCTTTCCCACTCTTTGGATGATCTTAAATGGACCACAATAAAGTGGAGATAGTTTCTGGTTACCTCTTCTTTGGAGCCAGTGTTATTTGTACGGTTGTAGCTTCAATAACACCATGTCATCTACCTCAAACTCTCTTTCCGATCTTCTTGCATCAACATAGTGCTTTATCCTGTTCTATGCTTTTTGTAAATAGAATCTTTCCACATTCTTCATTGCTTCTCTACCCTTAAGGACTTGATCCACTTCTAACATATTAGAGTCCCTTGCTATTGGTGTATAAACTAGTGGTAGATACCCTTTTAAAGGGTGTAGAGTTGATGGTTGAATGATTGGTGGTATTGCACCACCACTCAGCTAAGGGAATCCATTCACTCTACTTCTTTAGTGACCCACCGCAAAAGCAACACAAATAAGTCTCCAGAATTATGTTAACTGCTTCTATTTGGCCATCCGATTATGGATGGTAGGCAGTTGAATGCTTCAGGTGTACTCTTAGCCGTAAAACTTCTTACCAGAATTTACTAAAAAAAATTGGATCAGAGTCACTAATTATTGACTATGGTGTCCCATGCAACTTAAACACATGATTAAAGAATAACTCTGTAATGTCACTGGCAAAGTAAGGATTCTTTACTGAAAGAAAATGAGCATATTTATTAAATCTATCGACAATCACCAGAATAATCGATTTCCCTCTTGATATCTGTAAACCTTTGATAAAATCAACAATAATTCCCCCCAACTACCCTATAGAATCTTAATTGGTTCCAAAAGTCTCGGATATGCCGTATTATCATATTTGTTTTTTTGACACTCCATGCATTATATATCATGTCCCTTATCAATCCTCTTCAATGAAATATGTTCTGTAGCTTTTTAGTGGTTGCCATTACACTTGCATGACCTCCTACTGCATCATCATGACTGATGCTGATTATTCATTCTCTGAGTGCCTTATTGGCCCCCACCACTAGTCATCCCTTCCATCACAATAGTCCTTCCTTCCATTCATAAGCAGATGATTTTAGTGTCCCTGACTCTAGCTTCTAAATGATGTCTTAGCTTGATGGATCCCTTTCCCAACTTCATTTAATATCTTCCAACAATTCTCTATGCAATTGTGTTACAGAAAGCATCAGTAAATTTGCACTTGTAATTAGTGAGAGGGCATCTGTAGTTGTATTTTCCTTTTTACTCTTGTATTGAACTTTGAAATCATACCCAAGTAGCTTTGGAAGCCATGACTGCTGTAGAGGGGTTGTTAAATGTTGCTCCAACAAATACTTAAGACTTTGGTGATCCGTCTTAACCACGAAAGGTTTACAAGTCAAGTAATGATTCCAATATTTGATTGCTTTAATCATGGCTAAGAATTCTTTCTTATATGTAGATAGTCCTTGGTGTCTTCCAGCTAGCAATTTACTGAGGAAAGCAATTAGGTGACCTTATTATTGTAGCACCGCCCTAATTCCCACTCCACTCGCATTTGCTTCCACCACAAACAATTTTGAGAAGTCAGGGAAAGCTAATACCGAAGTTGAGAAATCGCATTCTTCAATTTTTCGAATGCCTCCCTTTCCTTTTGTTGCCATTCCCAGTGAGCTAACTTGTCTTTCTTCAGCAATGCTATTAATGGTTTAACAATCGCCCATATAAACCTTTTGTAATAACCTGTAATCCCAAAAAAACCTCAAAGATCTTTAACATTCCTGAGTTCTGGCCATTCTAAGATAGTCTTCACCTTCTTAAAATCAGTCACTGCTCCTTTCTCTGAAATAAAATAACCCAAGTATTCAATTTGTTATGCTCCAAATGCACATGTACTCCCTCGTAAATACAGTTGATTATTCTTTAGAATTTGCATGGATATGGTGATATGCTCCACATGTAGTTGCAAGGATTGGCTGTAGATTAAAATGTCATAAAAAACACCAAAATAAAATGCCTCATATGTGGTTTGAATAACTCCTTCATTAGTTGTTGAAATGTTGATTGAGCGTTTGTTAACTCGAATGGAATGAACAGAAATTCATAGTGGCCATCGTGTGTTTTAAATTCCATTTTTGGTATGTCCTCTGGCTGCATCCTAATTTGATGATACCCCAATCGTAAATCCAACTTAGTGAAATAACTAGCTCCATGTAACTTATCCAGCAATTCTTTAATTAGTGGTATAGAGATTTGGTCCTTGATTGTGTGATCGTTGAACTCCCGATAATCTACACACATGTGCCATAAACTATCTTTTTCTTCATGAGTACAACTGGTGATGCATGGGGACCATAGATACGACTGATAAATCCTTGCTTCGTAAGTTCCTTCACAGACTGCTCAATTACATCCTTCTGTGTTGATATGGTCATAACTTAATTGAGTCAATGCCTTCCTTCAAGGGAATCTAGTGGTTGAATTTGTGGTCAGGTGGGAGACAGTTCGGTTTTTGGAAAATCAAAGCATATTCAGCCAGGGCTACATTGATTTCATCGAATGCACTCCATTGTCCATCATTCATCTTCCTTTGTTGCAACTAAAACTCAATGGGAATAGTTAGCTGCATCATCAGTAGTTGCCCACTTCAAACGTTGCAAATTTATTTGGAAATCCCTGCATGACACCACTCGTGACTTGCCCACAAATTTTCCATTCAACGTCACCAACTGACCATTCCAGTTAAAGGCCATTGTTTGTTCCTTAAAATTACACAATATGTTGTTTAAACCTACCAATCATTGAACACCCAAAATAACATCACAACTCTTTAATTATAAGACCAGTGCACTCATAGTAAATTGTATCCCTTGCATGGTCCATTCAAAATTCTCGCAACATTGTTGACATTCCAGCTGCAACGCTCTACCCACTGTTATAGGGATTGGTTTAATTTCCCGAACAACACAACTCCCCTTCTTAACGACTGATGTATCCACAAAGTTGTAAGTGCTATCGTTATCAATCAAAATGTGAATTAATTTCCTCTAACGAAGGAATGACAATGGGTCGAGCCGAAAAATTTCAAATAAATGACCTCGTCGGTGGCTCGGTCTAGGCAGACCAAGGATGGCTTGTGGCCCTTGGGCGAGCTGGAATGAACAGGCAAGTGGCCTGCCCATAGTCCGACCAGGGCCACAACCTGAGTCTGCCCAAAATTATAATAAAATTTTAAATTTTTTATATATTTAATTTAAGAGAATTTGAAAATTATATTTATATATTTTTGAATTCCTAAATTATAAATTATAACACAACCATTTATAATAAAGTGTAGGATGTAATTACCTATAAATTATACAAAAATATTTATGTAAAATAAATGATATAAAATACAAACCAATATATATTTATTAAAAATATGCAGCTATGATAAAGTTGTTATAATAATTCCTTACAAACAAGTAAATTTAATTTCAATTTTGTAATTTTATTACATAAATTAATTATCATGTAAATGTACAAAAGTTAATATCTAAGTACAATTTATTTCAAATATTATATTTATGTGTTTAAAAATTTATTATAAATTTTTAATATGATTTAAAAAAACGCATCTCAAACTCCTGACATTAAAAATCGTTTGTCGCTTGAAAGATATTATTCCATATATAACCCTCAAGATCTATCTTCTCCTTGAACTTGGATGAGATATTTTTGGAGCACGTTCTAGACGGAAGCAACTTAATATATAAGATAATTTAGATCATTATGAAATTAAAACCTATAACTTTAATATAAACCTATGGTATTATCATGTATTACAAAATTTATAAAATTTCACTAATAGATTATTGACAATTGTGATGTAAGTTCTTCCATCAACTCCCTTAGCTCCAGGTTGAAGGCCGTCTCTTTCATCCACATCGTTTACCCTTGATATCTCTGTCAGTATAGGGGTAGTGGATAGTGTAATAGGGCTGTTGGATGGCATAACAACGTGGACAGAAGGTGACTTTAGGTCGGGAAGGTGATGCCTCATCTTGAAGTGTAGTAGTTGGACTTACAACACCTGATTTTGTAGCATTTGCAGAATGTGATCCTTCACTTGGACCTACACTGGCTTGTCCAAATAATGGTAACCTGACCTTTGGGCGCCACATCATTTCCTGTTTGCTCCTTTGTGGCATATTTTAAACCTGAAATTCACCTTTTATTGAATATTCTAGTAATATAACAATATAATTAAATAGATGACAATATATTGTTGATGCAATAATAGATTTATTCACATAATATTCTATTACAAACACAAATTAATCGCTATCATCACTTAATTGTAAATCAAAATCATTATCATCTTCTTTTTCTAAAGAATTGGAATCAAACTTAGGCTCCTCTTCAGATCTCTCGTCCTCCTCATTCTTTGCAGATGAAATTTTAACATATTTATTATTTGGATCGTTCAAAGGTTCATTCTTATCATATGTTACACATGCATTTATTTCAAAAATATCTTCATGAAACACTTCACTTTTAATTCTCTTATTTCTCCTTTTCCAAATAATTCAAAAACACCTCTAGGTTTTACTTTGCAAACGGCCAACTAATCTAACTTATCTCGTTGTAAGCTGGGAAAAGGGACATAATACATTTGGAGCACTTGCATCGCCAACACGAAATGTTCAAATTGTTTAAATCTTCTTCGCTGGTTGATTTTAACTAGATTATATCGATTGTGCACTTTTGTTCCAGCATTAGGAGTTGGATTAAACCATTCATACTTAAATATCACACTCTGTTTTATTAGCAACGTAGGGTACTCAATTTCAAGTATCTCAATAATTTTACCATAGTAATCCATCAATTCTCCCTGTATGCAAACCCCATTATTTACTGTTTTTATACTATGACCATGATGTTCTGTATAAAATTTGAATCAATTAACAAAATATACCAGATACGATTTAACATTTTGCAAAGGTCCTTTCACAAGATCAAATATGAACTTGTTCTTTATTGTATTTTCTGAGGCCCACAAAAAATCATATTAAATAGTATAATGTCATTTAATAACTTTGATGTGGAAATTCAACCATTTGAATTATTACAAGTGAAAACTTACACATTTCTTGAACCATCGAGGAAAGTGTCTTTCAACTTCTTTATTGATATCATCCTGTGTTTTTTCGGGCATTAGCTTGCGTAACCATCCCTCGTATAATCTAAAAGCATTATTATGCATTTTAGTTATGAATAACACTAACTTCAAATCGAGAAATAATCAATTTCAAAATCAACTTAAACTTACTGCATGACAGATTGAACCCTCTTGACAATTCAATAAAATGTAACCAGGGGTAACCTCTATTTCTTCTTATGTTAACATTGTTCTTATTGACCGTCCATATGTTCGTCCAGAATATATGAAAATTGATAAGTTATCATCAACATCACCCATTTCTCCCCATTGTTATTACGAGGAACTTTTCGTTCTCTTGTGTGTATATGCAGCTCAAAATAAGGTGAACAAAATGTACTTGCTTCCTCTACTAAATGAGTATTTCATATCGAGCCTTCAACTCTAGCCTTATTTTTGACATTTTTCTTCAAGTGATGCAAATATCTACATTATAAATAGGTTTATTACAATTACGTGATTAAAACATGCTATAAGTTTAATTTAAATATTAACTATAATTACCTCCTAAAGGGGTACATCCATCAATATTAAATTAGAACAACAAGTTTAGCCTCATGTGCTAAATGTATAGGTAGATGCTTTATACAATCAAAGAAGTTTGGAGGAAAAATCCCTTCTAATTTGCATTTCAGCCAACTTTATTTCAGACGATGTTAAGCTTTCAAAATCAAACTTAATTATGTTATAGCTTCCTAAACCTTATTCAGTGGCAACTCTCGAAATGCAATTAGAATTAGCCTTTGCATAAACAAATGACAATCATGACTTTTCATCCTAAATAATTTGTACTTCCTCATGTCCACGTACCTTGCCAAGTTCGAAACATAACCTTCAGGAAACTTTAGACTTTTCAACCATTCACATAGAATTTCCATTTATTTTTTGTCCAATGTGTAACATGCTTTTGGATATTTTCCGATGCGAAGATCTTTATCTAACTCATTCCTTCTACAAAAAAGTTTCAAATCAGCTCGTGATTTTGCGTTGTCTTTTGTCCTCCCTTTAATGTTTATTATGGTGTTGAACAAATTGTCAAAAAATTGTCATGTCAATTACGTGAATTTCTTATGTTAATACTAAGTTTGAATTAATCACATTAAAGTTCAAGTCTTTATGTTTCCATTTAAACAATGCCCAAACAAAAATACTTAGACTATTAAACTCCAACCTAAAACCTCATCAATCATTGCTAGAGGTAAAATTGCAAAGAACAACACAAAATCGATCACATTGTAGACATTACTTAGTTAAACGACTTACGTTGATAGACGGACAATCGTAAACTACAAAGAAGATGGATGACATTGGACAATTATTGACGCTCTTCAACACAGAACACGGCTTGCAAGAAAGACAATAAACAATTAGGTAGTTTTTGATAAGCTTTGAATTGAGCATAGGTACAAATATGCATGAGTTTTAAATTGTGTATTTCATATTTTGTTTTCCTTCTATTAATGTTTTCATATCCTACAACCTATAGTATTGGTTAAGCCATTGAAGCCTCGATCTCTACTTGAAAAAGAACAATTAACCTCAATTTGATCATAACCATTTTTCGCAATATCACATATGGACAAAG
>JANKOE010000204.1:13402938-13415642 GCA_026284465.1 Erythroxylum citrifolium
TTTGTTTTAGTTTACAAAAGTCATAGCAATTCTGATTAAACAAGTGTTTGTTAAGAAAGAGGGTAAAACGAAAAAGTATACACAATTCAACCCCCTTCTTGTGTGTTGTTTATCATTATACTAACTTGTGATTAACTTCAGCTTATATATATAGCACATTCGAGCTTTGCTCTTCTCATTCAATCTTTGTATTCTTTTGAGGGAAAGTATATAAAATTGGTTTTTGACTGTACCCCTGTGTTTTCTTATTGCCTTTGTTCTTATTGCTTTCATAGTATCGTTGCTTTGAGTGTGTACGAGGTAAAAACTTCGAGGGTCGTTGAAGGCTGAGTCTCACTTAAGCAGACCTAAGTGAGATTGTCGTGCAAAGGGTATTGGCGATAGACTTTGATGTAAGTTCGAGTCCCAAAGGTGACCTTTGTATCAACTGGTATCAGAGCCAAAGTTCGAAATGACTGTAGGCAACTTGACAGAGCGTGTGTCTAGGGTGGAGGCACTCATTAGACCTATTCCTCAAGAGGAGGAAGAAGTCATATCTCATAATACTCGTTTCGAGATATTGGAGGTGCGGATCCAATAGTTGCAATAATAAATGGAGGAGATGTTGAAGGCACAGGAAGATGCCCAATTTGAGATCATTGTGCTGAGGCGTGCCATTGCAACGATAGATGTCAAGCGAGGCGAAAGTTCAACACCATAAATTTCTTTTGTGAAGGTACGTGAACCTAGGGTGTTCGAAGGCGTACGGGACTTTAAGGTGTTTGAAAACTTCTTGTGGGATATAGAGCAGTACTTTACAGCTACTAGGGTATCCGATGCTGAAAAGGTCAATGTGGCAGCCATGTACTTGGATGGGGATGCCAAGCTCTGGTGGAGGATGAGGACCTCTGCGGAGATTAGTGTGAGTATAACTCCCGTGGAAACGTGGGCACAAATGAAGAAGGAGCTCAAGGATCAGTTCCTTCCCATAAATACTTCTTGACTCGTGAAGGATGCCTTGAAGAGGCTTAAGCAGGATGGATCGGTAAGAGATTATGTGAAATCTTTTAGTTCTCTAATAATGGATATTGAGAATATGTCAGATGAGGATAAGCTTTTTAATTTCCTATATGGGTTACAACCGTGGGCTCAAATGAAGTTACGGAGGCAGAATGTGAAGGACGTGGTTGGTGCAATCGTGGCCGCCGATGCTATAGTGGATTTTCGTATGGCGAAAGACTCTAAGGCGAGCTCCTTAAATTCTTCTAAGGGCAAAGGCCACACCCAACAAGAAAAGGCTGAGGGGAGGAAAAAGAAAGACTTCAAGAAGGGGGATTTCAAAGGCAAGGGCAAGTAGAATGGTGGCTCGAAGAACAGGGAGATGTCCTCGAAGAAGGGCAAGATTGCTTGTTACTTATGTGGCGGTTCACAGTTTGCCAGAGAGTGCCCAAGGAAAGAAGTTGAACGTGTTAATTGCCGAAGAAGAGGGCGATTCTTTGGATGGTGTGGTGCTAAATTTGATCACTTTGATTAATGTGGTTAGTAGTGAGTTAGTTTCCTTTGATAGACTAATACACGTGGGTGTACAGGTTGGAGAAAAGGACGTGACTGCGATAGTGGATATGGGTGCAACCCACAGTTTCCTAGTGGAAAGGATGGTTTGGAAGTTGGGCATAAGGGTGTCCAAGGCCCCGATGAGAATTAAAACCCCTGCAGGGAAGGCACAAGTAGTTACAGGAATTGCTTACAACGTTTCAGTCAGTATTGGAAGTTGGTGTGCCAAGATGGACTTCATTATCATACCATTGGAGGATTTCGATATGATAATGAGAGTCAACTTCCTCAAAGCAACAAAGGCGGTGTTGTATCCGAGTTGGGGAGGTATGATGCTGATGAATGAACAAAATTTCTTCTACGTGAATTGTTGTACGTTCAATGGTGGAACGACGAAGGCTACAACGTCAATAGGACATGTTTCGGCTATGAGGATCAAGAAAGGATTGAAGAAAGGTATGGAGATCTATCTCGCTGCCATATGGGAGATCAGCGAAGACCACGTGGTGGAAGTCCCTGATGCGGTTGCAAGTTTGTTGAGGGAATTTCGGGAGGTGATGTCGAAAGAGTTGCTAAAAAATCTTCCCCCTCGTCATGAGATAGATCACAGGATCGAGTTGGTTCCTGGAGCAATCTCACCTGCGCGTGCTCCATATAGGATGTCCTCGATGGAATTGGCAGAACTTCGGAAACAACTTGGTAGTTGTTGGAGGCAGGGTTCATCCAACCATCTAAAGCTCTATACAACGCGCTGGTATTGTTTCAAAAGAAGCAAGACAGTACACTTCGAATGTGTGTGGACTATTGAGCGCTGAACAAGGTAACGATTAAAAACAAATATCCGGTATCTTTGGTTCAGGATTTGATGGATAGGCTGTCAAGGGCAGAGGTGTTCACTAAACTGGATCTTCGGAGTGGGTTTTGGCAAGTACGGATAGCCAAGGGCGATGAGCAAAAGACAACATTCGTAACTCAGTATGGATCCTACGAATTTTTAGTTATGCCATTTGGAATAACTAACGCTCTTGCAACATTTTCCAACCTTATGAATGATGTGTTGTACGACTTTCTGGATGAGTTCGTTATGGTCTATTTAGACGACATCGTGGTGTACAGCACCAACATGGCTGAACATGTGGAACACTTGAGGTGAGTGTTCGAAAGACTGAGGCAGCACAAGTTTTACATGAAGATGGAGAAGTGTTAGTTTGCTCAGTTGGAGATCAGATTCTTGGGTCACGTGGTGAGCAAAGATCAGGTCAGAATGGATCTGAGAAAAGTGAAAGCGATAGTTGAGTGGAAGGCTCCCACGAAAATATGAGAATTGCAGAGTTTTCTTGGCCTAGCAAACTATTATAGGCGGGTCATAGTGGGATACTCGAAGAAAGCGGCGTTATTAACGGACTTGCTAAAGAAGAAGCAAGAGTGGTGTTGGTCAAGTACATGCGAGGAGGCATTCGAAAGACTTAAAGCCGCCATATCAACCGATCATATGCTAAAGCTGTCTGTGTTCGATCTTCCGTTTGAGGTACATACTGATGCTTTGGACAAAACCATTGGTTGAGTTCTTGTACAAGAGGGTCATCCGGTTGCATTTGAGAGCCGAAAGCTCAATGGTGCATAGCAGCATTACTCGATGCATGAGAAGGAGATGCTTGCGGTAATGCATTGCCTTGAGACATGGCAAGTGTATTTGCTGGGAACTAGGTTCGTTGTCCATACGAATAATGTCGCTAACACATTTTTCAGGACCTAAAAGAAGTTGTCCGCAAAACAAGCTCGGTGGCAGGAGTTTCTTGCCGAATATGAATTTGTGTGTTAGCATAAACCGGGGGGCACAATAATGTGGCAGATGCCTTGAGTAGGAAGGAGGTATTTGCGGCCCTTTATTTGGTTACCAGGGTGGAGTCACACAAGTTACAATGTATTGTAAGTTAATCACACAAGTTAAAGAAGGTTTCATTCGTAGGTTTTGGCTCGATGATGATGGGTTGTTGATGGCTAAGAGTAGTCAAGTTTATGTGTCGAGCTTTGGTGGATTGTGAAAAAAATTGTTAAAGGAGACGCATAACTCGTAGTGGGCTAGTCACCCAGGAGTCCAACGGATGCTAGCGCTCCTGTCTCGTTCCTACTTTTCACCGAAGATGGAGAATGACATGGGATGTTATGTTAAGACGTATCTTGTGTGTCAGTTGGATAAGCCGGAGAGAAAGAAGGAATCCGGTTTGCTACAACCCTTATCCATCCCCGAGAGACCATGGATGTCAGTCTTAATGGATTTCATTAGTGGGTTTTCAAAGGTAGACAACATGACATCAATCATGGTGGTAGTTGACAGTTTCTCTAAGTATGCGATCTTTGTGCCAACTCTTGTAACTTGTCCCTCGGATGTTGCGGCCGAGCTGTTCTACAAGAACATAGTTAAGTATTTTGGAGTTCTAGTGGATATTGTGAGCAACTGAGACCCGAGATTTACAGGTCGATTCTGAACGTTCTTTTTTAATTAGATGAGTTGTGATTTGAAGTTTCAACAGTGAATCACCCACAGACGGATGGCCAAACTGAATGAATCAACGATTTGTTGGAGGAGTACTTGAGGCATTATGCAAGTGCAAGTCAATGTAATTGGTTAAGTTTACTTGATATTGCACAGTTTTGTATAACTTGCTCAGATCTTCGGCTACGGAGAAAAGTCCCTTTGAGATTATGTTGGGACAATTGGCAAATGTCCTGCCAACAAAGGACAGGTGGCAAATGTCCTGCGGCGCATATGTTTGCGATGGAGAAGCAAGAAATGTTGGATGAGGCGAGGGATAGTCTTCGTAAAGCTTCTCGACAAATGAAGAAGCAAGTGGATCTTCGGAGGAGGCCATTAGAGTTTGACGTGGGAGATAAGGTTTTGTTGAAACTAACCCCACAGATTTAGAAGAAGATCTCAAGCAAGCAAGTTCATAGGGGATTGGTACCAAAGTACGATGGACCATTTAAAGTTCTACATAAAGTAGGGAACGTGGTGTACCGATTAAAGTTTCCTGAGTAGTTAAAGATACACTCTACTTTTTATATTTGTTTTCTCAAGCCTTACTATGAGGATGCATCAAATTCAAATAGGAGTCAGGTGAAGCGAGCACCACCGGTTGTGAGGAAATAGTTTGAGGATCAAGTGGAGAAGATCTTAGATCACCGGATCATGGGTCAATATAAGAAGAATCGACGGATCGAGTTCTTGATACAGTGGAAAGGTAAGCCTATCGCAGAAACTATGTGGGAGAGAAAGATATGACCTTGTAGCAGTTCGAGGACCAGGTGAACGCCCACCTTCAGACTAATTCGACGAGGGCGTCGAATCCATCTAGTGGGGGTGGTTTGTTAGAAACCTAAGTTTCGGAATACTTCTCAACTACCTTTGTGGAGGGCCTTAGGCAGAAGGTTGGCTGGATTCATGCATGAGGGAGGCATGTGAAAACACTAAGGCAAACGTGGGCGAGTGGGATCGGACTTGGTGCGAATTTTGGTAGAGCCTTGGACCTTATGAAGATTGATTCGACCCAGGCTAAGGACTTGACGGACAAAGGACTTAGCCGCACTCGGATGAATGAACCACGACTAACGAACTTATTGTGGGAAGCATTGGATCAAGCCAATGTGCTACGTGGGCTTCGACAAGATCACACTGCATCATCAGTGGATAGAGATCGTGGGGAGATCTTGGATGATGTGGCGATGACTGGGAGTTAGAGTTGCAGTGGAACTAAACATCTGAAGATAATAGAGTTCTTCGAGGATAAGGATGTTAGTTTCCTAGTCAGATGTAAACTCTATCTTGTTATCATCTTATCTTATCTTATCAGTTAAAGTTCTATTTAGACGTGGGTGTCGTCTAATTGGTCCACTTGATGTTATCTGATAAGGATAGACGTGATCTTAGCGCGATCTTAAGCAATTCAGTTTTAGTGAGATTCTGAATGTAACTTGGAAGACAAGTTAGGATGCCTATATATATAGCTCATTTGAGCTTTGCTCTTCTCATTTAATCAGAGAGAGAGCATTCTTTGTATTATTTTGAGGGAAAGTATATAAAGTTGGTTTTTGACCATATCTCTGTGTTTTCTTGTTGCCTTTGTTCTTATTGCTTTCATAGCAACGTTGCTTCGAGTGTATGCGAGGTAAATACTTTGAGGGTCATTGAGGGCTGAGTCTTACTTAAGCAGACCTAAGTGAAACTATCGTACAAAGGGTATTAGCGATAGACTTCGGTGTAAGTTCGATTCCTAAAGAGGACCTTTGCATCACTAAGGATGATAACTTTGACCTGTTAATTTTAGCATTCTCGCTCTCTTTAGTCAGGATACATCTTTTATTCCTTCTTCAAAAATTTATGCTATACTATTATTGATGCTTAAATCAACACCAAGGACCAAAAATCATATAGTAATAGTTTTATATATCATCATATACAAAATATTTATTTGAAAAAGTCTCTAATCTTACTGATGAAGTTTAGGAAAGACTACTAATTCAATAATAATCAAGCTTAAGTGATGTAAAACAATACACATTATAAATGATGTTAGAGACCTCTTATAGAACTTTCATCGAACACTTGGTACATTATTGAAATTCATCCTTAGTTTGTTTCAAAACTACTGTCTTTTTTCATTATTCACCAACATAACTCCATAACAGCAAACAATGACTCATTAATAACCCAAATAAACCCTCACAACTCAATCTACAGTAACATCAAGATATCGAACATACAACGGTTCACATACAAAAATTGAAGACCAAAAAAATTAACCTAAGAGCAGTAAGTGGCCAACCAACCTCGAGACGGAAAACCCAAAATAATGGAAGTAGTTGCTACAAGAATGAAAGCAGATGGAAGATGGCGTAGCGTAGAGGAGCAACAAAGAAGAAGAAAAAAATGAAGAAGAATGGTAAGGGGGGCCTTCGGGCATGTAATTTAATTAATAATAAAACAAGTCATTTTCCTTTAAATTTAAACAACAATATCAATGTCGTTTGAATTTATCAATGGAATGATATTTCTATCAGTAAATTACTCACAGAATGAAGTTTCCGTAGGTAATTTTCTTAAGGAAATTTTTTCCGTCAGTAAACTTCGTCGTTTATTTTTACCATGAACCATTGTCGCCTATTTTTACGATGACTTTTACTATTCTGTCGTTAAATTCTATCCGCAAAGTTTCGTAGATAAATTCCCTCTACCTTTACTAACGGATTTTTTTCAGTTGCAAAATACCATATTCTCCGACAAATTTACTGACATAAATAAATTTCTATCGCTAATTTATTATAGATTTTTTTTGTTGGTAATTTGTAATTTTCCTTTAGTGCATAAAGAACGAGTTGAAGAAAAAAAATTAATCAAGTTAGATTTAATTATAAAGTTTGAGAAGCTTTATTATTAAATATAAGATATTTAATAAATAAGGATCAATATGATATTGAATCTTATTTGAGCATAATTGATATTTAATTCAAATTATTTGTAATTCTAATTAAAGCTTAATTAAAATTAGAATTTAATTTCAATTAAATTACTAAAATATCTAATATCTATTATAAATAAGCTTAAGTAGGGATGTTAATCTTGGCCCGACCTGACCTAATTTTGGCCCAAGTTTTTTGGGCCGCGGGCTAGCCCGACTCAACTTGTGGCCCCACCAAAACATCAAAAAACGATGTCATTTTTTGAAAAACGATTCAAAGGTTACGACAAAAAAAAAGGATTTGGATTAAGGTACGAACTAAGATTTATATTTTATTATGATTTAAATGTCAATCATTTTATAAAATTAAAGTGATCTTAGTTTTCGGAAAATCAAATAAGAAAAAGTTTTGTAATTATTCTGGTGCGAATGTGATAGGATCCTGACCTGATTTTTCGTCAAAAATATTCTATCATTTTGATACCAGGTCCTCTAACTTTCACCGGAATTAATATGACTAATTGATGAGAAATCAATAGCTAAAGTCTAGCACTGTTCCGTAAGATGAGATTTGTTCAAGCACTTGAAAAATATATTTGCAATTGAGCAATCCCAATGAAAAATTTGAGAATCTGTGGTTAAATACAATTGCTTCTTCCTGATATAAAAGTTATCAAATCTTCTGATGGTATACTGGCAAGTTTTATTCACTTGATAGGGAAAATTTTATCCAAAAAGAAAAAAAGAGGTTTTAATGGTCTCCGTCTATTTATGGCACTGTTCTTTTTCTTAGGTTCTCAAAATTTGACTGCATTTCTTCCCTGCAGAATCTTCAGTTGTAGCTTTTCACTGTAACCTTAGCTTGAGGACCACCTTGTACATAAACAAAACTGCACTCTGATCCAGGTTTCAAGACTTTGAGCCATTGAGGAAGCTCATATATGTTCTTCTGCTGTGTTGGAGAAAGACCCCAGATTGACCCCGAGAGGTTTTCAACCACCAGCTTTAGGTCTGTGATTGGCCTTTGAGATGTGTTCTTCACTGTCACCTTATGCCTGTAGTAAGTTGTTTTGCCTACTGTCCACGCTTTGGTTATTGTGTGAAGAAATTGAACAGGAACGTCTGCAATGCAAGAAATTCGGTAGGGGTCATTTTTATATATCCTGGAATTCTGTACCACTGTGATGATTATATGCTTGCTAGGTGAGTGTCATTTTTCGAAGAGATCGAATATTGCTGCTCACCTGGTTTACTGATCGATGCTTGTAGTTGGTGCTGATAGGAGCCTGCAGTTATAGAAGGAAAAGTAAATTGGTATGAAGATGTCCAATGGCAAAGGTCGGTGTTTGGGAAATCAGATAGCAGCAATGGCTACTCACCTTGGCTTGTTGAATGTACAACTGGGGATTCTCTACGATAAAAAACTGCAAATATGTGATAAAAATTTTAGATTTGTTCATGAAAGAAAGGAGAGAGTCAGATGGTTCAAAATTAGCAGGAGAAAACACGGACCTGTGGCTCCAGAGACACTATGGAGCCTGGAGAAGAGGCCCACAAGAGGAGCATTGCTAGATAGTGTAGGTTCTGTTTGTTCATAATTCGAACGATCATCAGAAAAGTCGTCCTTCTGATCCGGCCCTCCCACAAGAGCTCCGTAAATGACATTAGGATTTCCCTCAGGACGACGGTACCATGTTTCAAATCCTTGCACACATTCCACTGGGGAGTGGAGGGTGAAAACGGAGGCAATGGAAGCACCTCTGTGGTGGACACGCACGGGATATGTTGATCCAAACCCTACCAGATAGCTCATGGACTTGGGGTTCTTGCCCAGAATGTAGTCAGCCTGTGCAATCAAATTTTAATATATCTGATTATATGATTCTTATAGACGAAATGTAAAATTCCGAATGCCAATTTAGCAGTGAACAAGATTCATTTCACATGTTTGAGGAGGCTATGCTTGCAGTCTAGAGAAACCACCACACTTATAAAATTATATTAAGAAAAGAGTATGTTGGTTGGTACCTGTGACTGGGCGAAATTGAGGAGCTCCTGAGGTTGGAATTGACCTTCTGGACAAGTAAGCTTGGATTTTGCATCAGACATATAATCGGAGTAGACTGCCAGAAGAAATGCAGCAGCAGAAACATACTGCAGGTTGTTCCATTCTCGTACATACATTAAGCCACCTAAAACATCAACATAATAAATCAAACGTTTTGAGAAAAAGGGAAGAAAAATATTAACATACAATAAGATAATAGAAGACATGTTTGCATATTCAAACTAACCTGGAGTTTTATTAATGTTGTAGCCATCATTCTTTTGAAGACAAGCACAAGCAAAATAGTCTGCTTTTGCTTGATATTGTTTCAGAGTGGAAGTGTAGGCGCCACCACGCCCTTCAAGCAATATCTGCAATTCAAGTGCTATCTTATATTCACCAGGTACCCAAATCTGAATGTAGTTTGGTAGAATAGAGTATGAAAAGTTCAAAGCTTTGCTATTTAACCCTGATGTACTGGTGCAAAGTGTGTATGAAGGACATAGACAAAGTTGACTTCTTAGTAGTGTATACCTTGGAAAGAAGAATTTGAACCCCAGCATACTTGGTATCCCAAGAGAATTCTTTGACAGCCCATCCAGTTCCTCCCATGTATACAGCATTGTTAACCACGTACTTGAGGTAATATTCATCATTAGTCGCCCTATATAACCATGCAGCAGCCCATAAAAGCTCATCCTGAAATGAAGACACATCTTTTTAATTAACATACAAGCATCAAAACACAAAACTAAAAAGAAATATCTCTGAGCTACACATAACACTCTGCTAACCGAGTAGCCTGAAGAAGTATAGAATTGCCTGGCATTCTGAACGGAATCGTCGTAAAGGCCCCGGAATCTGTCGGCAAAAGAAAATAGCTGCAACAGGTAATCAGAAAACTGGGTTTGTTATGTGTAACTAATGTGCTACTTATATAGTTGCAACTAATTGAGGAAAAACAAGAGTTAGTCCGCTTCAGTTTAAAGAATGCCTCAAAAAGTGTTGATCATGTCCCATAAATTATTATGTTATATAGATATACATATAGATATATAGTTGTATGTTATTATCTTTCATTACCTGCTTAGCATGAACAAGGAGAATATCAGAGTAGGAAGAGTTGTAAGGTCTGAAAGCAATGGAAGAGGCAGCCAAAGCGGCAGCAGTTTCACCAGCAAGGTCAGAACCTGGATGATACTCATCAATTTTGTATGCTGTCCTTGGAGTTGTCATATCTTCTGCACGCTCCCAGCAATAGTGGTCAGAGTCACCATCCCCTACCTGGAATTAATAATTAATTTGCAGACCAAAATCGAAATCAAAACGAAAACCAATTTTCCAAATTTGAATGCTAATTGATTGAACTATTACTATATATCGTATTATTTGTGCGTTTGTTGTTAAATTGTCAACCATGAGGTTGTCTTCCGTATATATCAAGTTATTAACATACATTTCTTATTTAGTTTTGGAGGGGTTGGTAAGACTGCGTATGTGCGAAGGTGAAGGTAGTTGAAGGAAATTTGGTTTCCAAAAGCAAACTCATTTCACAGTTTAATTTCATATCAGCATTTTTGACTCCATGATCACCACTACAGAATGTTTTTCATGACAGAAGTATAGTTGCAGGTCTATGTGTATATGCTATCAATTTACATTCTTAAATTTAAGTACCTGAGCCCAGAGAAGATTAGGCTGTTTGTGAGCTTTGAGGAAGTAGTCAGTGCCCCATCTGATAGCCCACAGAGTATGTTCCATTTGGTTCAAATCAGTGATCTCCTTCCTGAAATCAACAGCTCCCCATGCAAGCATTGTTACAGTGAATGCCATTGGCAACCCAAACTTCACATGATCCCCCGCATCGTAATAACCTCCCACCAAATCCACCTGCATCCGTAATTAACACATTCGCACCACCAAAAACACATCAATATCATCCTCGACTTCGTAAAAAAATGAATCACAACATATTCTTAGACATAATTAGCGCGCGCGCGCGCGCACACATATATATATATATGAATGATATGAGGCTCCCTCACCCCTTGAAGAAAGCCATCTTTGAGTCCCGAGTCTCCTCGCCACCGAACTCTTTGGTTTTCCGGTAGCTTGCCAGACCTCTGTGACTCGAAGAACTGTAAAGTTTTGTCAAGGGCGTCGGCGTAATCGAAGCCTCCAGCAATGGCTGCTTGGAAATGAAGCATGCCAACTAGAAAAATGCATATCCCGCAACTAATAATGCTGTTGATAATCCTCATGGTGATTTCTCCTACTACTTCAAAGGGACAAGAACAGCACCAAGTTATTGCTATGCATGCATATGATTTAGAAGATCAAGTACTGTTATATTTATATATATACGTATGCACACAGAGAGCAAGAAGGTTTGAGGATAAAGAAGAAATTAAAAAAGAGACTTGTATCTTTGTTCAACAATGAAACACATTGGGAGGTGGTAGTCTCCACGATCTATTGATCGGTTGTAATAAAATAATACGCAGAGGTCCACCAAGTAGAGCTCCCCACGTTGGGTCGTGGATGCCGTACGTATACCTGCGCATCACGTCTGAAGCTGGATTTCATGTCACTAGTGGTCTTCTGATCAATGATATAATGGGATAACATATATTATATATCTTACTTTTTTTTTGAAGTATATTATATATCTTACTTAGTAAAAGAACTTAATTATATTACTCTGTTATTTATTTTAAAATTTAATTTGAAAATTTCATAAAAAATATGTTCAAATGTCTATAAAATTTAATATGACGTATAAAATGATGCTGCGAATACCAGGGACGGATCCATAAATTTTTTTGAGTGGAGGTAAAATTTTAACGAGGTAAATTTTTATTTTTAATGGGAGCAAAATTTTATTTTTTTATGGAATAAAAACTTAAAATAATACTTTTTTATATGAAATTTTTTGAACCCAACGGGGGCAAGTGGGATCCGTCCATGGCGACTACCATAATAAAATCTATTTAAACATTATCAAATTCTATATGTTACATTAACATATATATTTTTAATAATTGATGACATATACTGTCACAAAATAAAAATGTAGTTAATAAATTATACTAAAGTCTCTGTAACTTCCAATAATGTTGTGAGGATGGAGCCACTAAAGCTTCATTTTATTAGGCAATTGGGTAACAGTAAAAATATACCTTAGATTCTTGCTCTATTACACCAGAAATTAAAACAACTCAATCTTTGAAATTGATAATCTTTCTAAGAATTAAATTTGATGAAAATAAATAAAATTTAAATATTTCCCAAAGTATTTAATTATATAAATTGTTATTCATTTTAAAAATAATCATCTACAAATCTAAGAATATATCAAGGGGATGAAATTAAATTTTTATTACAAATAAGATTAAATTTTAGTTTTAAAGTTTTTTCTACAATATAAAGTTTTTGAATTTTTTTATAATGTTAGTTCAGGTTACTGACGTTTTTGTGAATTAAGTGAAATGTGAAATGAGAGTAGAAAATGAAGGCATAAAAACCCATTTTTAAATATAATATATTGACTATAGCCAGTTTGAGTCGGTTAGATCGGTCGTAAGCCAAGAAGACAACAATCTTCTCTTAGCTCCTGTGCGTATTGAGGAATTTAAGGCAGCATTGTTTGACATGCACCCGGACAAGGC
>JANKOE010000204.1:13432702-13447889 GCA_026284465.1 Erythroxylum citrifolium
CCATTCTAGGTTTGTAGCTAAATACCTGGAAATTCCTGTAGGTCTCATATCTAAAATTTTATCTATAAGCTCTTAGTTAAGTATCTGGAAACCCTTACAAGTCTCTAATCCAAATTTTAAATCCAAGTACATAGAAACAACTCTAAATTTGTAGCTAAATACTTGGAAAGTCTTCTTGGTCTCTTAACCAAATTATAATCTCTAATTTCATAACTAGATATTTGGAAACCACTTTAGGTCTATAGTCCTAATATTCTATCTAAATAACCATTTTGGGTTTGTAGTTAAATACCTAGAAACTCCTAGAGGTTTCTTATATAAATTTTCATATCTAGGTTCATAGATAAATATTTGGAAACTTTAGTGGGTTTTTGTCCAGATTTTCATCTCTAAGTTTATAGTTATGTACCTATATCCCTCTAAGTGTCGTATATCAAAATTTAGTCTAAATCTTATATACCTCTCTAGATTCATAACTAAATATTTAGATATCCCTTTAGGTCTATTATATCATTTCTTAGTCTAAACCTAAATACCTCTATAAGTTTATAAGTGAAGACCTAGATTCTCTAGTAAACAAATAAATTTACAAAATGTATATGCAACAAGATAGAGAATGAAAGTTTTTTGTTCAAAGATTTTTTGGAAATTGAAAAAGAAGAATTAAATCAGGAAAGAGTTTACAAAAATAATAGGAGTAGAGCCTAAAAATCAAAAGACCAAAACCTACCATTAAAAACTAACTATAACTTAAACATAAGCTAACATAATTGATATAGTATAAGTGAGGTGGAGATCTCTTCCTCACTGGGTATTTTCATTTTAAAGGTTTGGGATCTACACCCCATCTGGAAGCTATTTCAAAGCTCTTCCTTATATATATATTATCAGCAAAAATAATTTGACTAATCCATCAAAGAGTAGCTAGTGTGAACGCTTAAATATTTTAGGATCCACTTTAAGAATTTCTCTTCCCCTTCCTCTCCAAATTGTATAGTTGCAATATCTAATCACTAATTTAAAGACTTCTAAGTCACTTTGGTGTGTAATAAATCTTACCTTTTAACCTAAACCAAAAAATATGACTCATTACTTTTATAGAACTGAATTCTATAAAAACTTAGAGCATAAATCTAAAATTATTTTGAATAACAACAAAATTAGAGTAGACAATTCAATATTTCAAAGGCTTGGTTGTACAATTTACAAAAGATGTTTAGAGGGAGAGGTACCTTTTAGTCTATCTAAAGTGTTTAGTCTCTACTTGTTAGATAACCAAAATATGGAGGATGCTTTAGGGGAATTGTTAGTTAACTAGATGTGCTTCCACCAAATCAATATTAAGGTATGTGCCTTAAACAAGTTTAGGTAGGATTTATTAGTGAAGCTCTTAGAAATGTAGCTTATCTAAATGAGTTTATCTTTAACCTCCATATGTGGCCTATAATTTGGCACATTGTTATTAAATCTTCTAAATTTATAATGCTACTCACCATCTTCAATGTTCATATTAACTTTGGTTTTCAAGAGGAATAAAAGTTTAAGATTATCTAGGCCTTGAATTTAATGAAAGGCAAAAATCATTTCATTTATCAAACCAAAACCGTTTTTTGTGGCCCTTCCCTTCAATACTTTTCATCTTTTGATTTGTAAAGTTTCTAAGTTTCAGCATTTGGTTAATCATCCAAGATTTTCTTATAGTGGGTCTAATGATTAAGAAGCATTGATCTTTAATAATATATAAGTGCATCCACTTGCTATAAATGGTTTCAAAATCTATAAAATCTTTTATATACATTTTGCTAGAAGCATCTTATTTATATTACTAATTGAGTTTATCCCTTAAACCCCTTGTTTTTAGTTTTGTAGACCTCAAACCATCTAACATTAACTCTAAAGGATATTGATATTTGTAATTTACATTGTGTTTTGATAGGTGTTTTGGTGTGTTTATAGGTGTTGATTAGATTTTTTTGCATGTTTAGCTTAAAATTATGTTAATGTGGTTGTGTGTTTATGTTTTAAGTGTTATGTGGATTAGGACATGATGATGGACCTTTATTTTGTGCTCTTGAGGTGTTTTGATATGTTTGTTAGTGTATGAGCTTAGATGATGAAGATTGAAGGAAGTTGGAGCAAGCTTGGACAAGAAAGCTAGGTGAAGATCGTGACAGAAGGTCTCCCTTAGGGCCACGATCGTGACAAAAGAGACTCACATAGGGTCACAAATGTGACACCCATGTCACAATCATGACATAAGACATGTCACGATTGTGACGGACGCTCACCAAACATGGGGATCTCCTTCTATTTTGATATTTGATGGGTCTTTTTGGAAATTTTGACTTAGGTAAAACCTAGTTTTTATCCAAAATGACCAAAGAACTATAGAAGAACATTAAATGACCCTAATTAGAGCTGGTCACCATTTTCCAAATTGAGAAAGAACATAAGGAAGAGTAAGCAGGAGATAAGAGAAGAGGAGCATCTGCAGCTGCTGTCCAGCCATTGCAACTCAGCCATTTCAGGTTCTTTTCTACTTTTTCTTATTTATTTGCTTGATCTTGATGTATGAATTGGGTTTGAGAATGTTGAATATGATGTTAATTATGTTCTAATTTCATTGTGGGATTTGTTTTTAAATCATTTTGTGACTTAATTGCTTTTGATGTCAATGAAATGTTTAGGTAATATGATATGTATGGTTTTTGCATACTTCAATAATAAATCGAGAGATTGAATTGATAGTAACGTGGTTAGGTTGGGTAATGAGAATTAACAGCCTAATAGATCACATAAATATCAAATCGATAATCATACGAAAAGAGATCTTGTGTGAGGACCCAATTATCTAATAGATCGCTTAAGAACTAATTGAAGACGTAGACCATTTTTGTTAATTGACAGATTGCAAGATCAGAATTTCGGAATCAATTAGGGATTATTAATTAGGGTTAAATGATTAGATCTTGAGAGAGAATAATCAACCCTTTGAAAAATCTAGGATCGATATCGATTGAATCAAAAGTAGTTAAGGTAGTAAAATGACGATAGAATGAATCTTATGTTCTCATAATTGATTGATTTTGTTTTATTGTGATAACTAAATTGTTAAGTGGTTAGTGCTCTATTTGATTTAATTGTGTTAATTTTGGAATTTTAATCTCATTCAACTCACACTTGATTGCTTAATTTCTGGTTATTTTTATTTTCATTTAAATCACGTTTTTGCAACCTTAGACAAAGTTAATATTCAATTAGTTTTAGCTAATTTCTCATAGGATCAACACCTCAGTTACTACAAGTTACGACATGTATACTTAAAAAATAATGAGGATTTTATATTAGATAGAACTTGATCAACGTATATATCTAATTTGTCATACTAGAGAAAGTTCTTCAACATTTTTTAAATATCCTTAATCATATTATGAGGCATGTGTAAGTGACAACATTAGTGAATATTAAGATTGTTGAGTATAACTATGATTAGTTATAATCTGCTAATAAAAGACAGAAACTTGTTATTTTAATAGTCAATTCTCTTATGAATTAAATTATAGAAAGGATAGCAATCTTTGCAAGTGATTCTTTTATTTGAGATTGAGATACCCAAGCATCTAAAAGCTATATCCTAACAATTGCGTCTTGAAATCCCATAGACTGATCTCCTCAATTTCTAAGCATCATTTGATACATATAAACATCTTTTATACCTTTTAATGATTAACCATGTATAAGGATGAAGGACTGCAAGCCATCCATTAGTATTCTGGCAAAATTTGAATTAGCCCCATATAGTAGTAGGAAGTTATTAGTAAAAGAAAGGTTGGAAACTTTAGTTTCTTGCATTTTTTAATGGAAAAGTATTGTCCTACTTAATCTTGTGTGCAATCATCCTAGTTGGATCCTCAATATATACATAAAGTAAAGAGATAAGGGGATATCTCCTTGTCTTAACCCTTTGACTCTATTGAAAGTTGAGATACTTATCATTAACAAGTATAACAAAAGAAGTTATGGAGATGCATTTCTTAATCCCAAAATAAAGAATCTAGAAACCTAAAAATATTTAAAGAATTGAGGAGGAATCTTCAGTTGACTGATTCGTTTTATCTAAGTCGATTTTTATCAAGCAACTTTTTAAAGGTTTTTTATTTTAATAGCTTTTAAAGAGTTTTTGACTAGAAATAGATTATCGTATATACTCATTCCTTGGATAAAAGTTCCCTAAATTAGATTTATAATACACACTTCCATTAGTATTATAGCAAGCATCTTTAAAATGATCTTTTAGATTACAATGTAGCATGATATCATTCTGTAATAATTCAATAAGCTGGTATTATACTTTTTAGGGATTAGGATCATATAAGTTTTGATGAGTTCCTTCAAAATTCTTCCATTTGAGAAGAATTCCATTATGTTTTTAGTAATTATATCTCTAGTTAGATATTAAATATTCTAAAAGAAACTTACATTTAGTCCATCTAGACCTAGGGCTTTATTATAGTTAATCATAAAGAGGGCTTGCCTAATCTTCATGGTGATGAAAAGTTTAACTAAAATCTCCTTCTATTATTAAGTTAAAGAGTCAAAGTTTACTTCCTTAATGTCTTGCATATATGAGCAAACATTGTTAGAGGTCTCCAAGAAATGTTGGAAGTAATTTATGGTCATTTTTTAATTCTTCTTAATCATTGATAGCCTCTCCAACATAGTTTTATAAGGACAAGATTTTGTTAATATTTCTTTTATACGAGATTAAGTTGGGAAAGTAACTTGTATTATTGTCACCATCTCTCAACTAGATAACCTCAACCTTTTGTTTTAAAAATGAGTGGTTCTTCTTCAGTGCCTAGATATAAGTATTGAGAGCCTTCTTTTCATTGGCATTGAAACCAACACCTAATGAGATACTATCAATTTCTTAATGAATAAAATTTAATTCCTCTCTAGCCTAAATAATTTTATCACCAGTATGTTTAATCTTTTCCTTATGAATCTTTTTCATTTTACTCTTAACTGTTTGAAGCTTCCATACACACTTGTATGACTCAAAGCCCTCAAACTGTATTTACATAACTTTACTAATAGCAATTGTAAAGTATTCAAGCTTAGAAAGAAATTTGAAGAACTTAAAGAGTATTTAAGCTTTTTCAGAGTTAGTTCCAAAAAAAAGTCATTGGGATTATGGTATAAGCAAAGAGGAGCATAAAAATATGTATGCTATTAGAGTTTTTAGAGGGACATAAGGAATTAACTAAAGATGTATCGAGTTTATTTCCTAATGAGCTGGCTTCCTTCCTATTTATTACTCTAGGTGAAAGAAAACTCCATTGAATCTTAAATCAATCAAATATATATTATTTAAGCAATTCATAAACTCACTATTTCTTAATATTTTTTCAAGCTTCTCTTACTTAGCTTCTTGAGTTAAAGTAATTACTAAAATCCCCTAACATCAACCGTAGAGCTTGAGTAAAGGGATTTATTGATATCAAGTCTCTCTAGAGATTGAATCTTTAGAAATTTTTGCAACATAAGTGAAAGTAAATTTAATGCAATGAGGATCCTAATCAAAACTAACCACCACGTGAATGAACTAGTAAAATTTTTTGGTTTAATGAACCTTAAATAGGTCATAGTTAAAAGCAACTATAATTCCACCATTATAATGAATTTAATGGTTAATTAATATATTAGAATGCTTCCCAAAAACCCATCCATAGTTGTGAATCTTATTCTCCTTTATTTTGTTGCTAATAGACTTACTATGCAAGGTTTTCTATCTCACAGATAATTATGTTTACCTGCTTCTTTTTTAGGTCATTCATATCCCTCACACCCAAGCTACAATCATAGGGAAGAAATTGGGAATATGTGTCCTTTCTTCTTTAATTTCCTCCCTAATCCCCTTCTTAAACTAACCCTAATAACTTCTAAATCATCATACTTGCTTGAAGGGCTCTCTTCAGCTTTGCCCTCCTTATGTTTGCTAGCTTCCTTCTTACCCTCTATTCCCCAAGCCTACAATGTTGGATTCTCCTATATCAATTCCTTATTCCACATATCCATTAGATTCTAATCTTCAAAATATGACTCTTCAAAAGTTTTAGTATGGAACCATCAATCTTGGATTACATAGATTGTAAAAATAGTTCCTTATTCCTAGAGACACGTTTGTTTTATAGAGTTTCAAAAGAAACATGATGTTTTACTAAAGGAAAATATGGTTACAAATCACACTAAGCCTCCCCTTTCCTTTTATTCATTTGTGTATTAAGATTGAGCTCACCAATTCATAACTTTCTCTAATGATAAAATTCCCCCTAAGTTTTCAATATTTTTTCCTAGTCTATGATGCAAGTTTTCATTAATAAGTAAGTAATATATTAGACTCCATTAAACCTCCTTCTTCATTTAGTCTCTTTAAACTTAAAGTAATAGGTAATTTTTTTTAAGCCTCAGCTTCTAGCAAATATAGGTATATATAATTCTTTACAAGCCTATTATTTGTTTATCCAAGCAAATAAGTTTCCTTATCGAGCTAAATAGATAGCTTAAACTTATTGTAGACCAGTATTCTAATGATACATTGTGAAAGTTTGCCCAAATAGCTATTTTCTTCACGCTACTACCTTTTGTAATAATAGGGGCTTACCTATAATATGCCATTGTCCCATTTTAAAGGCTTATTCCCACCTCATTTTCACATCTAAAGACCAAGAAATCTTCTTCATTAATTAGTGTATTTTCTAAATCTAATTTTCCTTAGTTGGCTTTTATCTTGGTTTAAATATGGGGAATGAAAATATTTTAGATAGGAAATATCTAAATAAAACTATGTTACATCTCAGGGCTCTAGCTCTAAGGACCTCCACAGGTGGTGATATTATAAAGGGCTCTCCATTTAATTGCACTGAAAAGAATTTCAACTTTTCTTAAGGGGTATGGCCATCTACTACTTGGCTCTAGTTATTCTTTATGTGATGAGATTTTGAGTTCTTCAAAGGCCTTTTCAATATTTGCAGAGGTTAGGCTAAGATAAAGGAATTGGTTTTCATATAGGGGTTGGGTCTCTTAGTTTTTGGGTTAAGAGATGCAAGCATGAAGAAGGGCCATAGGAAGGATCAATTAATGAGGTGTTTAGTTGACTAGAATCACCATTTCATTCCTAATCTATTCTTGATAATAGGTTATTCTCTTGTTTGGTTGAAAAAAACATACAGAATATATAACCCAAGGATTTACTTATTCCTTAAGTTTGGGAAATAACTAAACCTATCATCTCTCCTATCTTTATCTATTCCAAATGGGTTGGGAATAAAAATGAGGACTTGTTGAACAAAAATATCCTTAAGAAATCCATAGAAGAAGAAGAAGAAGAAAAAGAAAATTAATAATGATGATGATGATGATGTAGTTAGAGGGGATTAATGAATATTTTGGTTTTTCTGTTAATTATTTCTTTTTCATTCTAAATTTATGTTTTCAAACCAAATATTAACATTACATTATCATTAGAAATTCTTAGGAATAAACCAAACTAAATAATACATAGTTTATTATATTCCTCATCTATTCTATTCCTAAAGAATCATCATTCAATTCCTTATCTATTCTTGCCGGTTAATCAAATGCTCTAAAAAGTTTAAACTTTGGTGGGAATTGGAGAAGGGATAAGTTCGATGTTAAATGGTAAGGCGAGTGGGTTCATGCGTAGGGAAAGGCTTGAGAGATACGAATATCCTAGCAAGCTTGGCTCCATCATTGACTCCAAGTTGATCCCTATAATTTATAGCTTTCATTCAAATTATAAAAGTTTTATAAGCTAAATGAGATCAAATTCATATTAAAAAAATGTGAAACAATCAATTGAATAAACCATAAAGAGAGAACTTAACAAAATAAAGGGATATAAAAAATAAGAATGTAAGATAGGTACCATTTTCTTGTCAAGAAAGTTGCACTATATATATTATAGTGGAGAGTATTAAATTACTATTGAGTAACAACATTTAACAAGTGACACTTTAAATATAGGAGTAATTTAACAATGTTCCATCAAATTTTTTCTAAACTAGTTAGAGATTTTTTTTAAATGGTAATATAATATTAATTCTTATTTTGTATTTTTTTAAATTTTGTTTTCCATACTACAATACTTGTCTTATTGATAGGTGATATAAATATAAAAATTAATACAACAAAGATGTAATACTCTTAAAAGGTAAGGAACAGTAGAATTATAATCACAAAAATAAAAAATTAATTTATTAATTTATGCTAATTATTATATAATTATTTCATTAATTTTATTTATTATTACTACAAAGCATTTTCTAGGAATAACTATTAGTGAAAGTAGAATTTTAAAAAAAACTATTAGTGAAAGTAGAAAGAATCCTTCTTTATTAGTATTTAAATAATTGATAAATGTTTTTAGCCTTGGATAGGTCTCTTACGGAATGATATGATCAGTGGCAAATAAGTCAAATAATTACTTATTATGTAATTATATAATCATTTTTATATATTATTAATATAAAATATTTTCTAAAATTAATTGTTAAAAATATTGAATCAAATTATTCTTTTTTCTAGAAAAAATTTAATGGAGTTGAGGATAATTAAATTCAAATTAAAAAATAATGTTTCAAGAGAAGATGGATGCTTTGATTTTTTTTCTTTTTTTTATGTACAGGCTCTTTGAAAATGAAATTCAAAGATATTAAATAAGTGACCCAACCTTTATCTTTATATAATATTTATATATCAAAATTATAACTTAGTTAAATATTAAATATTTAGTATGATATCATATCATTAAAAAGTAAGTAAATATTAACCTTACAATTAATAATTACTTCTAAACAAATGTATGAAAATATGTTTCATTTGTCATTATCATTTATTAATAGGAGAAATAATTCTTTTTAAATTGAAAAATTGCATAATATAAATTTTGAAGTATTCAAATATCTTTTGATAAAAATTTGAAATTTCTAAAATTTTCTAAAATAAAATTAATGTTTCTTAATAATAAAGTTTTTAATTATTTTTAAAATCATTTTTCTAAGTGTTGTCTGAAGTTCGTATATAATGTACGGCAATCTGCACATCATGTCTGAGACTGGAAGCCATGTGGCCCATGTCACTTGCTGTCCTCTAATTAATCGTACAACTACTAACAAACAATGTACGTATACCTACCTGCCCGTCTTGTCTGAAAGTGAAGGCAAATCATTTGTGCTCTTATAATTAATCTTAATTGACTCTAATAACTTTAGAAAAGCATCGTATTAGGCAACAGGCCAATAGTGAAATTTAATGCTAGTTTAAAATAATCCAACTCATTTAGTAGTGAAATATCAATATAAATTTGTTAGATAGAATTACTAATTAATTGTTCCATTAGTTAATATAAATTTCAATGTTTAAAAAACTAGACCGACATAGAACGAGTCAAACAAAATGTTTAAGATTTAAATATTCAACCGTGTTAAATAATTATAAAACCGACATATAATAAATAAGAAGTAAAAATTATAAGAGTAAGTAAAAATTAAATACTTATTAAAATAAAAATACATTAATATCTATATAAACAATAAGTATTGAAAAAAATAAGATATTAAGATATTTGTATAAGGCTTGTGTAAATTTTCCTTCCTTTTTAAAAGATTTATAATTATTTTGTAAGCTCTATATATGTCATCTTATATGTGTCTCAAAAATAGTTTCTCACGAGATTTTCACATTAATAAAGCAAACATTTCAAAATTTATTAAAATTTATTACCTAGAATAATAATACAATTTTCTTATATCTTTTTTCACTTTTAGATAACTCATGACTCAAAAAGTATTTATTTGCCACTAAATTTTGAAATAGTTACTCATGTTTATAAATAATTTTGAAAGTAATAAATATAATAGCAAATTTATTATTATTGTCTAAACATGTATAATTTGTAATCTTAAAAATAAATTTGAATTAAAAAACTTTAATTTAATTTTTAAATATAATTTAATATATTAATTTAGTCCAATTTTATGATTAATCAAAGTTTTTAAAAATTAATTTGAAACCAATCAAACTGTGCTTAATTTGCTGACTTTATTGCTTTTGTTTAATTTCCCCTTCAGAGTAAAACCCTCGAACCGAACAACGGAAAAGGGAAAGAAAACGTCTTGCAACGGCATCTTTGAAGTGCAAGCTAACTAAGACTGTATCACTGGCCAGGACCGCCCCAAACCCTAGTCCAAATCGCCACCATGTGGGGAGATGCGACCAACTGGGATGAAGATTCATACAGAGATACCATTTTAAAGGACCGTGAGCTTCAGTCTCTCACCGTCTTTAGAACATCGCCTTTAGTGATGGATCTATCGCCTCTTACTCTCTGTGGCATGGTTAGTTGCTCTCTCTTCTATTTCCCCTAGCAAAAGTCTAGTAGTAAAGTTGTGCTAAGTGTAGAGATGACAATCGGCTAGGTTACCCCGATTTTTGTAGCTCTTGGTCGGGCCTGTCAAGCCAGGATAGCCCTGGCCCGGTCAGTCCTAAAAATCCCAGCCCAATTGTCATGCCTAATGTTGGTTTGTGGTTTATGGAGAGACTAGCGATCTTCAGAAAAGGAAACGATGAGAAGTGAGCAGAGAAGACGGTAAAGAGTAAAACCGAGATGGTTGAAGAACCGGTTCACTCATAAATTACTCGGTTTTTATACAAAAAGGCTATTATACTAAACTGAATTACCATTCAGTTCATATTATTTTCGATTAAACCAGGCAATTCGGTCTGGTTTTTAGGACGGTGGTAATTCTAATAAATGTCTAATTTGTTATATTATTAGTAATATAAAATTGACTAGTCATGTAAATTTATTTTAATATAATTTTCTACATGTGTTTATCATTTATTTTAATAAAATAATTTACAAAATTAATATTATTTATCATATACTAACATTTGTTTTAGTTAGATCAAAATCTTAGTTCCACCCTAAGTTGCAATATTTGTTATGCCCTCTCATTTGGAAAAATATACAATCTTTTGTGCAGCAAAACTTATTTTTTTAATTATATATAAGTGTGTGTGTGAGGACAACCAATAAAATGAAAAATACTTTGCTTGAATGAAAATTACATCAACTCTGGCACAACAACAGAGTAAACGCCGTATGAAAAGAGACCAACAGAGAGTGTTGACGTTATCAAGCATGCTGTTTCCTGTTGTCTCGTGCAAACTACTCTACACTCGTCTTCATCTCGTTTTAATTGTAATCATCACCCGAAGCATCCATGATTGCTTGAAGTGTAAAAGCACACTAACTGCAACAAATGCAATCGTAAACCCATTCGCCAAACCACAGAAAAACCAGATAGACACGTCTTTCAGCCTTGACTTGGAATCACCCTGAGGTTCAGACAGCTCTTCACAGCTTCTTAGTGGAGACCCACAAAGGTAAATATTACCAAGATAGATGGATTTGTCGTTCAGCGTTTGTATCTGATTGCCAGTTGGTATATGGCCAGACAAATTATTGAACGACAAATTCAAATGATCCAAATAGTTCAGCTGGGCAATGCTTGGCGGAATTGCACCTGAGAGCCTGTTTCTGGATAGGTCTAAGGACTCCAACCATTTCAAGTTGCCAATATTTGATGCGATTTCTCCCTCAAATTTGTTTCCTGATAAGTTTAAATTTTGCAACTTCGAAAGACTCATCAACTCCTTTGGAATTCGTCCAGTAAACCCATTTTCTGAAAGGTCCATGGAAAAGAGAAATCGAAGCGTACTTGTGTATTCACGCTCTGCCCCTTTTATAGTAGCTGGGAGTTTATCTTTATAAATGTAGGGACCTAATATCGGGAGTTGATCGTAATCGATGGTATTAAATTTCTCCCAGAAATCATCAACTGCTTTGTTGTTTCTCACTTGCATTGAAGTTAAGTTACCAAGGCAAGCAGGAAGTTTACCAATCAAATCATTGCTTGCTAGATTCAGTACCCTGAGATACTTAAGATTGCAAAGCTGGTGTGGAACTTCACCCTCAAACATATTGGAATGGATGTCCAGCACTCCTAAAACAGTTAGGTTCTCACCTATCCATTTTGGAATAAAACCAGTGAAAAGATTATCACCAACATGGAGAAGGGTCAAACCATGGAGCTTGCTCAATGATATAGGTATATTGCCTTGTAGGGTATTGCTTTGAATGTGCAAGGATTTTAGCTTTTTTAGCGAACCCAAGGAAAATGGAATGTCACCGCTTAGATTATTATTTCCCAAATCCAGCACTTCCAAATTTTGAAAGTTGCTCCAACATTCCAGAAGTCTTCCAGAGAGTAGATTCTTTGATAGATCAAGAACATATAAATACCTCATCTGGCACAGAGATGGTGGCATTTCACCATTCAGCATATTACTTGAGACAGACAAAGATGCCAATTGTGGCATTAGATTGCCAATTGATGGAGGAATATGACCACCAAGCAAGTTGTCAGAAAGATCCAAAATATTTGTCTCTGAAGGAAAGGGAATTAAAGGACCCTCGAGCTTATTAGACCTCAGATTGATGAACCTATAGGGATATGTAAAAACAAGAGCTTTCATCCTTGGAAGACTTCCTCTAATTTGATTGCAAGATAAATCCAAATATCCAATGGTACCGGATATTTCTTCAAACCAATAGGGGATACTACCTGAGATGCTTGCATTAGGCATTGCTAAGCTCTTGATGAATGCTTGCGTTTTGAGCCACTGTGGAAACCGAGGCCCTACATTGCAGGATATCAAGTCCAGCACTACAAGCTGAAAAGGAGGTATCCACTTGGGATCAGCATGGAAAATTAACGAGTTCAATCCCAATTGTAAATCAACTAAGTCGGCGAGTTTTGAAAAGTGGAGCTCTGAGACCACCCCACTCAACGAATTGTTTCGCACGTGCAAATGTTTAAGATTAGAAAGCTGTCCCAAACTTTTTGGTATACTGCCATTCAACTTATTTCCAAAGAGATACAACTCTGTCAAACTTGACATTCCTCCTATGGATTCTGGGATTGGACCATGAAAGGAGTTCGAAGAGAGATGAAGGTACTCCACATTCTTGAACTCTCCCAACTCATATGGCATTTCACCCTCAAGACCATTGTAGCAAAGATCTAACACCTTCAAACTTTGCTTGATGCAACCAGATCGATTGCCAAAAGATCCAGATATCTCTCCAGTCAACTTGTTCACTCGCAGGTAAAGCTCCTCCAAATTGCATAGATCCCTCAACGTTTCTGGAACTCTACCCTCCAGCTCATTGAAAGATAAGTCGAGGATTCGGAGCAATTTCAAACTACCAATCTCAGTTGGTATTGATCCTCGTAAAGCATCGTAATGCAGATCAAGATATTGAATGCTGTTGCTTATGTTGGACATCCAACTGGGAATGGCAGAATTGAAGTTGTTGTCCGCGAGGTTAAGAAATGCAAGAGATGTGAAATTAACAGACACAAGGATTGGCATGTGAGAAAGTGCACAAGCATCCAAACTTAAGTGGATCAGAGAAGGAAGCATGTTTATGGATTGTAACCAACTCTGGGAATTGACTATGCGCAATTCAGAAAGGTCCAAGAACTCTAGAAGTGGAAGAGTTGAAACAAAATACAAGCTATCAATACTCAGTTTATAACTCCCACCAAGATCAAGAAACCTCAGGTTTGAGAGATTACCGAGCTGTTGTGGAATCCTTCCCTCCAGAAGTGTGTTAGAAAGATTGAGATATTCCAAGTCCCTCAAGGAACCAAGAAAGCTTGGAATTTCAGCACCAGAAAAATTGTTGTTACTCAAGTCTAAATAAGAGAGATGCGACAAGCCAAGTAGAGATTGGTTTATCTCACCTCCCAAGCAGGACTGAGGTGTGGGATCAATATCACATGGAACAGAATTATGAAGATCAAGCTTCAGTACACGAGCAGTAATGTTGCTGCAACCAACTCCCACCCATGAGCAACAATCTTTGCCAACCCATGACGACAACTGGCTCGACAGGCCTGTGAGGCTTTCTTTGAACTGAAGGAGAGCTTCTTTCTCAATATTGATACATCTTATAGGGTTTGAATCAGCTCCTGTGCAGGTGATCAATAGACTGCTCTGAATAAAAGCAAGTAGTAGTAGAGACCCAAAAGCACCAACAAAAACTACCATGACTTCTCCAAATTTGTTGCTTAGAGCAATGGATACAATGACATTTATTTGTAATCGGCGGTTCTTATATCGTGCTCTTGTGCACGTAATGGATCTAAAATATTACCATGTGTATGCACTACTACTGTTATAAGAGTATGAGCTATAAACGGACATATCTATTATATGTCACGTCAGTACTAACGAAATATAAATTTACTAATTTTTATTGATAACAATAAAACATACTTTCAAAAATAATATTAACAAATTTAAATTATTTAAGAAACTTAATATATTTTCTAATTTATAATTAGAGTTAATAATCATTGATTACTTAAATAATATTACTTAGTTATAATAATTTTAATTTTAATTAAAAATTAAATCCTAATTCTTAAAATCGAAAACCTAATCGCAAGTTTGGAAATGGAAATGTTCAAGGACATGCGAATGCGAGAGAAAATCCAATTGAATAGGCCTTAGTTTATTACGCTGCGTTTGGTTGCTGTCCCCGATAGCTGGAGACGGAACGAGATAAAAATTTAGAGACGGAACGGAACAGAAAGTGAGGACAGTAAGGTGTTTGGTTATGGTGGACAGAACAGAGAAAACTGTCTCCGTCTCGAGGACAGAATGTGTTTGGTTACTGTGAACAGAACGAAAAAATTATAACAATGACGAAAATGCCCCTAGTCCTTAATACGATTAGAAATGTGTAATTCATTGATAAATTTATTACGAATGTTTTGTATAAGTTAAAAAATTAACAAATAATAATAATAACAATTTCAAACACATCACGAATACTAATAATAATAATTTGTATTATAATAACAACAAAATAAATAACATTAATAAATAAGTTCAAAATGTATAATAATAACAATAATTATTGTTATAATTATAATAATAAATACAAATGATGCTGAATAGTAATAAAAATACATCTACATTATACTACTACTAATAATAATAAATTCCAAATATATAATAATAATAATAA
>JANKOE010000204.1:13587324-13602078 GCA_026284465.1 Erythroxylum citrifolium
AACTAAAAGTAATATATCTTTAAGTTTTATCTAAAATGTAATTATTATCAGTGATAAAAATACAACTATATTAATATAAACAACCAAACATGTTTTTTTTTGTATTTGAAAGAAAAACATAAACAAAAAAACTGAAAACGGAAACCGAAAACTGAAAACTACAACAAAAAAATAGAAGTAGAACCAAACGGCCCCTTAGTTTTATAACTTTTTATGTACTTCTAAACCATTTTGTTTTTTTCCGAAATAAAATTGTTGCTTAAATATACTATGCATTGAAACAATTTTAATGGTTTTAAAATATCTTTTTGTCTTGTTTGGTAACGAAGCAATTGAATCGAAATAAAGATGAAAATGGACTGATCATGAGTCTTACTTCAGGTATTCTCAATAGGTGGTCCATACCTAGGCCTACATCAACTTGAGGAATTATTCTTTTAAATAAAATGATATTATTTTACTCAAAAGAGTTATATCTCAAATAAATCTAAATTTAGGTTTCTACCTGAACTCAATTAAAAAATATTAGTTTACACTTTTAATTTTTAGAAATTTATTTCTAAAATAGTAACCGGGCGACTCATACGCTTGTCATCCCTAAATCGGAATGAAAAACGAGAATCAGAATAAGAATGGAAATACTTATTATGTGTATTTGGTATCTAAATATTATAAATGAAATTATAGAAATTAATAGTTATATTTGGTATCGAATATTAAAAATAGTAAGGACAATTTTTTAATTATGTTTGATTATTATGTAATTGATTTTGTAATTAATTAATTAAAATATTTTATTATTATTATTAATTAATAAAAATAGTATTTAATAAATAATAATTAAAATTATTTTTAATTATTCAAAAATTTGTTAATTTTTAATAGTTTGACATAGATAGAAATTATCAAAAGGGGGAGACTGACTACATTCAGTATCATCCGTTGCAGTAGAAAATTGTTCACGAGTCCATTGCAAAATTAAGTTTATAAGACAAACATTGTTTTAGTTACTGAAGGAAGAGTTGGAGAATATATTTGTTTTTAATATTAAAGATTAATTTTGTTTTCCAGAAAAAAAGGCCAAATTTGTATTGAATAATAAAAAAGTTAAAGTCTTATCAGTCTACAAGATTCTAGGTTATTTATGTAAGTTAAACTTCTGATTCAATTCAAGATCAATAAGTCTGACTCGAATCCAAAGGAGAAAGCTCATACTCCATTTTTTAAGAATAAGTTCGACATTCTTTTAATATAAATAATTAAAATGATTTTATTGTAATTAATAGAGATAACAATATCATTTTAAAATATTTTTAAAATTAATTTAACATTATTTTAACATAAATTTCATCACGTAGTACATTCCTTTAAAACATTTTTATTAGAGATGACAAATATAGCTCCGCCTACCTAGGTTGACCCGGTCCTGTCGATCTTTGGCCCGAGTTGATCGAGTCACGAGTCGAGATTGCTTGACCCAACCTGACCATGAGCTAACAGAAAGGTACAAAAACGACGTTGTTTTTTATTTCTAACCTGGTCCGACCCATGCGGGGTTATTCTCGACAGTGAGTTTAAATTCTATCAAAGGAGGCAGAAGAGAGGAAGGATTAAAGAGAATAAACATGTGATTAACAACTAGAGATACAAATATGAGTAGGGATGTCAAAAATTGCTCGGCCCCGTCTAGCCTGGTCCGTGGTCAATGGGTTTAGCCCAGTCAAACCGACCCACAGATCGAGCCAAGGTTATCAGGTCGGGCCATGGCCCGACCCAAGCAGCCTGGCCATGGCCCACTCAAAGTAACCAAACAAAACGACGTTATTTTGTATATTTTTAAAATAACTTCCACCGACAAAACAACATCGTTTTGCTTTAAGAGCAAAACAACGTCATTTAATTTATAAAACATAACTTAAAACATAAGACAAAACGGTGTCATTTTGTTGAAAGCAAAAATGACGTTGTTTTTCTTTTCATTAAACGAAACAACGCAGTAGCCAACAGTCCCTCCCTTCCCTGACTCTCACCTATTTATTGCTTCTGTTACTCTCACTCACACAACAACATTGTACTCCTCTGGTTTTTCACTCCTCTTTTTTTCATCCATTATTCTTCTTCGTGTCACGTTCTTCTTCTTCGTGTCATCTATCCTTTATCATCGACCATGTGAGTTGTGAAGTCACCAACACTCAAAACAACCAATGGTGAATGGTGCAACGTACTTAATAAGGTAATCTCTCATTCTCTCTTCTCAAATTTGGTTTTTTATTAATAATTGATTGTTTTGAGAACATATTTAGCTAATTTGAGAACTTTGTATGTTAATATTGGGAATATGGGATAATGCATGTATATTGTTTGATGAAATGTCGTTCTCTTGATTGTTAGTCGTTTTGCTTCTTTATTAGATCACATGGTAGTAGACGTTGGATGTGATGATAGTGAGAGAGCAAAAGAAGATTGCATATTGCTTGTTGATGTGTTACTACAATAAGCTGTGATCTAATTTGCGGAAATATTCGTGTATGTGAAAGAAGACTTCAAGTGGTGTTGTAAGGAGAATATATGGGTTAATTATTTTATGTAATGCACAAGATGTGCAGCTGGAAACTTAAAAGATGTGCAGTTGGAAACAAAGACAGAATTGTGGTTGAAAAAGAAAGATTTAGGATTACAAAGTCGTTCCATTCCATCTTCTCTCTCGACTATAGTTATTAAATGGGCACCCTAAATTACCTTTCCAAAAGCTTCTATCTTTTAGCTTTTTGTTCACTTTTTTCACTTTACGACCTATTGAATCTTTTTTAAAAAAATTCTTACAGTAATTCAAGAATGTGAATTACTGTAAGAGACATGCCACTGGTTGGAACTAGTAACTTGAAAATTCAAGAAAACCAGGAGGAATTTCAGGTGGTGTATATGGGCAAAGCAAATAAAAGTTGTGCATGAATGTTGGGCATGAGCTTTTGTTTATTTCAAATAGGCAGCATAGCTTTGTCACTCATATATCTTTATGTTACATCTGAGCTTGAGAAAGTGTAGGTTTGCCTTGAGTTTCAATAGTACCATCCATTACTCGAAGAAGCTTGTTTGATCTTTGTAAATGATCAACCTAACTTAGACATTCTAGCATATTCAAAGTTAACAAAGTCTTGAATTTTGGTACTTGCTATGGTTCAGGACGATATTTAGCATGATGATTAATTCACACATTTTTGTATTTGTTAAATTATCTTAAAGAACAAATAGAAACTGGGAATTGAATATTGGATTCCATATATGTGAACAGGATATATGGATTCCATATATTGATTGTGTTTCTAATAGATAGGAACTTTAAATATGGAGAAATAACTAGGTTGATTCTTTGATTTTCTTGAACATTTTGTTTTATATGGAATATTTTAACTATAATGTAGGCAAAGTATTTTGATTAAGAATGTGTCATTTCCTAATACATTCTTATTTCTAAACTCAAGTATTTATATGTATTTTGTCAGATGAATGAGCATATTCCTTCAGTTGAGAGTTCTAATCTAGTACTAAAGGTAAAAGTAGAAACTTCTATTCTGACACTCAGAGACGATAGAAGTTTGAACTCAAATTACTCAACATAAAAGTGAAGTTTGTAATTAGTTTAGGAAGACTATATCGACCGATGGAATTGAAAAAGCATAGTACAATTATTGTTAAAAATTGTATTCGAGTGGTTTGAAAGGTGAAATGTCTCATTTAAAGAGACATATAGAATCATGTACTAGAAGGAAGATGGTTTTAGGAGGTCAAACATTTTTTACCCCTAAACTTATGAAAAGAAAGAATGAAATGGTTGTAACAACTTTTGACAACCATAGATCAAGGATTTTGATGGCTAATATGATTATTGGAGATGAAAAACCATTGTCTATGGTGGAAAGCAAAAGATAGAAGATATTTCTTAATTCACTCCAACTAACTTCAAGGTTGCAAGTCAAAGTACATTTGAGGAATGATATTTTCAAAGTTTATGAGGACAAGAAGAGAGAAACATTAAAAGCATTGTCGAGTGTTCAAGGACGAATTACCATAACAATGGATGTGTGGACAGTCAATAACCAAAAGAGTGGTTATATAGCAGTGGCGACACATTATATTGATAATGATTCGAAGTTATGCAATAGACTTTTGAGGTAATTTATATTCTTTAATATTGGTATTATTTACTTTTTCATTATTTTATGAATTTATGATTCATGTTGTTATGCTTTTTCATGATAGGTTTATTTATGTGCGACACCGCACATAAGTGAAAATTTGGTAAACGTGTTGAAAGACTGTTTAATGAATTTGAACATCGCCTCCATTACAGTTAATAATTGTAGTATAAATGATGCTATGATTGAGAAGTTGAAAGGTAAGATGCGAGTTGGGAGCTTATTGGCTGGAGGTAAGTTATTTCATATGCATTGTTTTGCGCATATTCTTAACTTGATTGTGAAAGATGTGTTGAAGACGATAAATGAAGCAATATAGTGTATTTGGAATAGTGTTTTATATTAAAATGCAACTCCTAAAAGAGTTGAAGCTTTTGAAGATGGTGCACAAATTTTATGCATTCCAAATTCAAAGAAGTTGGTTTTGGATTGTCCTACCGGTTGGAACTCAACCTTTAATATGTTGGAGTCGGCAATCCCATATGCTCAGTTGTTTATTAGACTAGCTGAAAGGGATTCTTAGTATACCTACGTACCATCAGAAGATCAATGGGACTTAGCTAGAGAACTTTATATGAAGTTGAAATTATTCAATAATTGGACTAAATTGTTCTCAGGAACAAAATATCCAACTTCGCACCGTATCTTTAGCACTATGCCCAACATAAACCATGTTTCATCATTGTGGATGTTTGACTCTAATGTAGTTATTTGGATTATGGTGGAGCGGATGCTGGAGAAGTTTAATTCTTATTGGTCTAAGGTTAGAGATATTGTTGCAGTATTATATGTGTTGGACCCGAGATACAAAATGGACGGGGTTGAATATATTTATAATGCATTGTACACTGGTAAAGCTCAAGAGCGTCTACATACCATGAAACAATTATGGTATCCATTGTTTAATGATTATGAAGTCAGAATGCAACAAACTCATGATCGGGATCTTAATAATGCTGCATGCAGTTTAACTCCGACTTCAGTTTCAAGTTTGACCTTTTCTTCTGACTCATTATTGACAGACTCTATATCAAATTTTTTGAAAGAGAAAAGGGCTAGGATTTCTTACAATACGATGGGGTTAGATAAATATTTTTCTGCAGAATGTGTTCTTGAAATTGAAGGTGAGTCACTCGATATATTGTTATGGTGGAAGATGTCTAGACATAAATATCCGATCTTGTAAGTCATTGCACGAGACTTGTTAGTTATTCCATTATCCACCACTGTTTCAAAGTTTGCATTTAATACTAATAGTCGGGTCATTACTCCTCGTCGTGGTACTTCATTATCGCACTGTAGAAGCCCTTATGTGTGCTCAAAGTTGGTTACTTAATAAAGATGTTGATGGTAAATTATTTTATATTTAATATATTTATTTTATCTATTTTATATTAGCTTACCTAATATTGTGTTTTTATTTCCTTACAGCCACGGGTATTAATGCGGAGGGGACTAGTGAAATTAATCGACCAGTTGAAAGTTATTTTGATCAAATATATAAAGATGAAGGTATTTTTAATTTTTTATTTAATATTACATTATTAAATATTCTTTTTATTTTAATATTATATTACTAAATATAATGTTTGTACATACAGATGATTTGATCCAAACCGCTGACGATCCTACTGACAAGTACAATTAGTCAATTAGATGCTCTTTCAGTCTTCACTTTCCAGTCTATCCGGCATGATATTATCTTAATTTTGTAAATTGTATCATTTCTTGTAAAATGATTTAGATAATCATTCATGATCAACAAAATTTTCTATAGTTAATGAATTTGGTTTTATCAATCATCTCTTACAATAATTAATAAATCATTTAAGTAAAATTAAAATTTGTAATTAATTGAATTGAAATTATTAACTATAAATATTAAATTAATGAACTTTCCTACAAATTTCTAATCAATTGAATTAAAATTCCTAATTAATCATACCAATAAGTACATCTCAATATTTTAATTTTAAATGTATTTCCTTATTAATGATATACAAATGTATATGGCACCCTTCAATCTAAACCTGACTTAATGACTTTTAACACAAATTGTGTTAATATTTAGTTCATTATACCTAAAATATCACTTAAAACATTAAGAAGTTAGCGATGTTATGATTTCATTTAATGAATTATAGTTTTATTCGAATGAAATATTAAATGGTTTCAATAAAAAGATATAAATATTTTGTAATTTAATATTAGATAAATTAATAACTTTATTATATCATAATTATATGTTGTTATAATTTAAAGTTGTGACATAATATATATATTAAAAAAGGTGAAAATTTTATAAAATTTATGAAATATGATATGCTTATAACATTTTAAAGACGAGAAAGATTTAAAATAAAACTTATATCGAGGTTTCGAGTAAGGAATTTCTCTTAACAAAATTTTTTTAGAAATTAAAAATTCACTAAAGAATTAATGGGTTAACATACAGAAGAGGTCTGCCGCGTGCAATAAGACCCTTTAATACACTGAAGAATCTAGGCTATTATAAAAACGTCGATGTTAAGAGCAAAGATGAAAAAGTATTGTCGTTTTACAATTAAGGTATAACTAATTGTTCCTTTCTCAAAGACTACAAAAGCTTCTCGATTCGGGTGGGTGAGAGGTGAATCTCTGATGGTGAGGATAGCAGCGTGATTTTCTACTTCTTCTTCTCCTTTCTCTACACACGATGGATCTCATCTCAAGTAAATCTTAGCTTCAGAAACACAACGATTTTTTGCGTTTACAGCATAATGTATCCTCTGTTCCCGACTCTTCAGGCATGGCTTACCAATGGAGTGAAGGATGCGCTCTTAGGATTCGAATTTGCAGTGAAGGACAGAGAAATCTCATTCAGGTAAGCGCCTCAGATTGGTTTGGCTCTTTTCTGTTGTTGTTTGAACTTATAGAGTGACTCTTCAATATGACAAGAGGGATTGAGGAGTTCCTTTATCCAAAACTAAAGAGGGAACAATTACTAAAAAGGACTCCACTTTCCAATAGGTGAGTCCAGATCTCCTCTACCCTTGTATTTTCCATAAGTAGAGGCATGATTAGGCGTTAGTATTCAAGAAATTCTGTATATAAGACCCTTGATTTCTAATCTATAGTGAGACTGAACTTTGATCATGAATTTCACTGAGTAAGATGGAGCGGGGATTAGATTCTGTATATGAGAGCTATTCCTCTGCTACAGTGAGAGTTCAACTGATTTATAATTAGTCGTTCTCTTATACTAGCTATAGTATGCTCTATAAGAGAGAGTAGGGAAGCAAACTTCTTTTCAAACCTTCTGTTGTTCCTCTCCTTCCAAATTGCTTGAGTGCATGTAGCAATCGAGACTAGTATAACAGCTCTATCATATTTAGAAACATGTAGATGAGGTAGCTCTAGTAGGATGTTGTAGAGTCTATTTGAATTAGGATCAACAGCACACAATCTAGAGATTTTTGCCCAAATTTCTTTAGAGAAATCACACTCAAAGAAAGGATGGTCTCTAGATTCTTCCCTTATATTACATAGAATACATGTCTTTGAGGAGGGCAGAAATTACAGCCTTTCCAAAGTCCTGAGTCTATTCAACATTACTAGCTAGAGAAGAAAGCTAGTGTTAAGTCTAAGGACCTTGTTCCAAACCATAGAATACCATTCCACTCTATTAATTATCCCGTCCCTCAATTTTTTAGCTTCCTTTATAGTTATTTCTGAAACTGGAATCCCTTTCCATAAATAAGTATCCCTCTCTCCGAGGCTTGTAAATTGTGGAATGGACAGAAGTCTAATTTCATCCATTGATAGTGACCAGCTTCCATTTGTAACTATTTCATTGAGCTTAGTATTCTTAGGGAACCTCACCAATAGGGTTCTTGCCAACTGATTTTGAATTAAAGCTCATTGTCCTATCCAATTATCATACTATAGGGAAAATCTTTCCCCATCCCCTATTTGACAAGATATGTTATATTGAACTTCATCCTTCATTTTCATAATTTGGTTAAAGAACCAAATGTAACTGTCTTTGGGTCTTAAAGCTCAAAAGCTCCCATCTTTTAATATGTAGATGTGAATCCATTTGATTCACATTGACTGTTTATCACTTAGGATTCTCCAAATCCTCTTATTCATAAGTAATATGTTCTTCTTGGTTATTGACTCCAGTTCTAATCCCCCCTCTTCTTTTGGTTGACAAATACTCTTCCATTTGACTTTTGCTTTCCCTTTCTCACCATTCCTTTTCCCCTATAGGAACTACTTCATCATTTTTTTTCAATTGTTTTGGTAAGCTCTTTGAAGAGAAATAGGTAGGAACACCAGTAAGTTTGCATTGACAATATCACCGACTTCAAAAGTTGAAGTTTCTCTCCATATGATAAGGTTCTATTAGTCCATGAACCCAATCTTTTGTGATTTTTTTCAATTAAAGGAATACATTCACAAAACCTTAATCTTCTAGATGAGATAGGAATGCCCAAATAAAAGAGAGGTGGCTCTTGTAATTCCATTCCTATTGCTAGAGTCAAGGCATTAGAGAGGTGAGAAGCACTTTTTGAAAGCATGAAGTAACTCTTTTGAAGATTAACACTCAAATCTGACATCTCTTTGAAAGAATTAAGAGTGCTCATTAATAGAGAGACTGAGTGGAAATTTGCTTTGCTTAAGAGTATGAGATCAACTGCAAAACATAAGCTAGTTAGTGAAATCTTCTTACATTTGGAATGATACTTGAATCTTGGATCCTTATAAGAGTTATGCTTCAGCATTTGAGTAAGAACCTCCATGCAAATTAGGACTAGGTAAGGGGACAGACGATCCCCTTGCCTAAGTCTTTTTTTGCATTTAAACATCTCCGTAAGGCTCTCATTTATTAGAATTCCGTAGGAGGCAGTAGTAATGCATTCCCGAATCCACATTAAGAACCTATAAGGAAATTCCACAACCTCCATTGTTTGTAGCAAAAAGCTCTAGTTCACACTATCAAAAGCTTTTTGTAGGTCCACTTTGATAGTACAGTTATGAGGACTTTTCCTACGGTTATACCCCTTCAATAGCTTCTGGACTAGAAGAATATTGTCCCCAATATCCCTATTGTTCATAAAAGCTCCTTCATTCTCACTAATGAGTAATGCAGAATCTCCTTCAACCTATTTGCCAAAATCTTTGTAATAATCTTATAAAGAAAGTTTGTGCAAGAAATAAGTCCGAATTCACTCGAATAGGATAGATTTAAGCTTTTAGGGACTAAACAGAGGAAGGTCTTGTTAATCTCCTATAGCAGTACCCCTCTTTGAAAGAACTCACATAGTACTATAAGTTTTTTGATAGAAGAAACCATTCAAACCATCAGGCCTGGAGCTTTAGAGCCATTTATGATAAACACCATCTCTATTTCTTGGTCTGCAACTGACCTAATTAATAAGGAGACCATATGTTCAGGAATTCTTACTGTAACAAACTTTCTAAGATCATCTCCTATGTCCAGAGAGGAAGCTACTGAACCTAGAAGGTTCTTGTAAAAGTTCAGTGGTGCCTTAGCTATTCCTTTTTGTCCAACCACGACCTCTCCAGCTTCAGTTTTAATGGAGGCGATTCTATTTACATTCGTCCTAGCTTGCACTGAGTTAAAAAAGAATTTCTACATTTTTCCCCATCCTTTAGCCAGTTAACTCTGGATCTTTGCTTCAACAATGAGCTTTGGTTATCTACTAGTTGCAAATAGTTCTTTAGAGCTTCCTTTTCATTCAATGCTAAAGAAACATCTGTAGGATTATCTACCAATGAACTCTGAATAACTGACAATTTATCTCTAGCTTTTTCAATTTCCTTCGAGAGATTATATCCTCTTTTTGAATTTAGAGATTTTAGTTCTTGTTTGATAGATTTGAGCTTTTGGAGGCAAATGAACTGTTTTGTCCCAAAGAAATGATACTCCAACCCCTTCAATATTGCCTCTTAGAAACCTTCCATATTTGCCAAGAAATTGTTAAATCTGAAAGGATGAAGGATTCTGACAGAGTTAAACAAGTTGTCAATCTTTATAGGAGTATGGTCAGAAATTCCAGGGTCTAGGAATTTTGTTAAACTTCCTAAAAAAGAATTTAGCCAATCCACATTTACCAAAGCCTTATCTAACTTTTTCCTGATATGCTAAATTGAACTTTGTTTGTTAGACCAGGTAATCTATGGCCTTCAAATCTCAGATCTGTGAGTTCCACCTCCTACATACAATCATACATATCTGAAGAATAATTGTGTAAATTACAATTGCCTTCTACTTCAGATCTGAATAAAGTGGTGTTAAAGTCACCACACACTAACCATGGAGAATTTACTAAGGCCTTTAATCTTCTTATAGAATTCCAAAGTTTAGTTCTTTGAAACCCAAGGTTAAAACCATAAACAAAAGTAGCTAAAACACTAGAGTTTTCCATCTTGAAGTAGATCTTACTGTGAATAAACTGCTAATTTGTTTCTAGAACATTCACCTCTAAGAAATCACCATCATAAGCAATAATAAATATATGGCCTTCAAATTTCAGATTTGTGGGTTCCACCTCCTACATACAATCATACATATCTGAAGAATAATTGTGTAAATTACAATTGTCTTCTACTTCAGATTTGAATAAAGTGGTGTTAAAGTCACCACACACTAATCATGGAGAATTTAACGATGCCTTTAATCTTCTTATAGGATTCCAAAGTTCGGTTCTTTGAAACCCGAGGTTAAAACCATAAACAAAAGTAGCTAAAACACCAGAGTTTTCCATCTTAAAGTAGATCTTAGTGTGAATAAATTGCTAATTTGTTTCTAGAACATTCACCTCTAAGAAATCACCATCATAAGCAACAATAATCCTACCATAGGCATGACTTTGGTGGTTTGTTAAAAATTGTCATTTCCTACCTAAACAACAAAGCTTATTCATATTTGCTTCCCTAATTTTAGTTTCCAAAAGACAAAAAAAACCTGAGGCTTCTCCTTTAGGACAAAATCCCTTATCGCATTAAGCTTGGAAGGGTTATTTATTCCAAGTACATTCCATAATATCACAGTCATAAAAGATTGCTTTTAACTTTAGAGCCTTTCCTATTACTCCTGTTACTTTTCCTAGAAATCACCTGTTCAAACTGCTCCTCTTGAAGCCCACCATTTGGCAGATCAGCCTTCTGTAGGCTTTGTTCATTATGTTAGGGATCAGAAACTCCTTCATCTAGGTTAGTTTCATTAGTTTCCAGCCCATTCAGCCCCTTATCAATTAGAGTATTATTTTGATCAACCAATGATATCTGACCAGATCCTCCCTTTTTGCCTGAAGCTAGTCTATTTCTTTCATGAATGCTCCTCCCAATTTTAAGAGAATCTTTTTCCAATTGAATTAGTTTAGGATTTTCAACAACTTGTTCAGCCACCTCACCATTTCTTTTTCTTCTGAATCATGCTTTCCTATACCTATCACCTCCCAATAGTCTCCTCTAGTAAAGATTCGTCTAGTAGATTTCCATTTTTTACCTTGACCTTTGAGAGACAGTTTTCATTGGTACGTTACCATAACTTTATCCTCTCTAAGAGAATTCTCATTTACCAACCTTAAGATAAGAATGCAATCTTTCATTTCTTTATAAATGTCCATACTCACACACATCTAGCAAACCCGACCCTTTTTCTTAAGGCAGTGTTTTCATCCATACATATAGGTTTCCCCAAATAACTAGCTAGCATACTCAACCCTTTGGTAGTCCAATATTCTAAAGGAATATTGTGAATGTTTACCCATAAAGCATGTTCTTCATTATGATTTTTTCTAGTTCCATTCCCGGTTGCCAATTTTGAAGAAATAAAGGGAGTTGAGAGATATACAAAGGTCCTTCTTTAATTACCTTTTGTGCTTTTGATTTTGAAGAGAAAATGAAGATTATGTTATTCTCCTCAGTGAGCATTACCTTTTTTAAACCTCTTCCTTTCCAATTCCTCTGAGTCCAAGCTTGTATCACTAGAAAAGCAGGTCTTTTGTCCATAAAAAACCAACTTGAGTAGTCTCCCATGTCTTAGCTCCTTCCTGTATAATATCAAGGCTAGAGCCACCATTAATTTCCCTTCAATCTTCATAGGAGAACTAAAAACCAAAGAAGAATCAGAATTATCTCCCACTACCTGTTTTCATGTCTTCCTAGTTCCTCTAATAGAATATCCTTCTGTTGGAACTATCATCTTAGGAGGAAAATTTGAGGTAGAGGGAGGGGTATTTTTAGAGAGGGGTGGGGAGGGAAAATGGGTTATTGAAGATTGGAAGGGGGAGGAGGGTGTAGCATATAGGTTAGCAGTTTTTAGAGAAGAAGATAATAGAGGAAAATCCGTCTCCATTTTCTATGAAACCTTGATCTGTTGGTATTTAAATACAGGTCATTCAATGGAGGAGAAATTGGAAAGAGGCCAAGAGCAGGTTTTCAAAATGAAGGGAGGTGGGTGTTTTGTGAAATAGTAAAGGTAGCAAGGAAAGAGGAGTTCAATTCTGGGTTAGGGTTTGGTGGGTGGAAAGAGGTTTAGGAGAAGGTGGAGTTTCTGTGAAGCTCAGCTCATCAAAGGAAGGAGCGGAAAACACAGCAAAGGGATGGGTATTCAGATTTGAGAAGGAAGGAATAGAGGACTGAGATAGGGTTTGGTGGATGGAAGGGTGGGTTAGAAAGAAGCTAGAGTTTCTCTCTCATCTATGCGAAGGTTCTTCTGCGGGTTTGTTCTATTCTAACTTATCTTAACAAACTTTTAATTAGAGCGACTTAGGAATGAATCTTTTAATATTATAATTTAGAAAGAAGAAAAAAATTATGAATATAAATTTAGATTAATTAGAATATAATGATTTTAGAAAAAGTAAAAGAATTATTTTCAAAAATAATAATTTATAAAAACATATCAAAAGTATTTATAAAATGTATTCTAGTTTTAATAAAAATAATATTTATTGTCAATATAATATAATATACTATATGTATTTGTTTAGTACTCAATTACTTATATATTTTTTTAAAAATTGATACATTAGGATTAATAAAGTGATTAATTCATTTTAAGATCAATATAAATACATATATGCATGATGTATATATTGTGTAAATATGAAAAATAAAATAAAAAAGTTTAAATGCGTTAAGAGTAATCATGATATTAATTTCTTTTAACATGTATAATAAAAATATAAAATTTTACAATGATTATTTAATATTAGATATAATATGAAAAGACAATAATATTTACACAAAAAATCAACAATAACTAAAAGTACAACAACTACATCAATTACGAGTTTTGTACATAATTTATAAAAACATTAAAAGTTTGAAAATATTATATTATAAACTTAATAAATGTATTTTTTAAAAGCATATTAAAAAGAAATATAATAATTTTTTAACACGTAAAAATAATATTTGAAATAAATTCATTGTACTTAGATAATAATTTTTTTACATTTACATTATAATTATTTCTTATAATAAAATTACAAAATTAAAATTAAATTCACTTGTTTGTAGGGAATAAATATGACAACATTATCTTGGCTACACCTTTTTAATAAATACATATTGTTTCATATTTTATATCATTTATTTTATATAAATATTTTTCTATCATTTATAGGTAATTCCATATTACACTAATATTTATGCTATAATTTATAATTTATAAATTTTAAAAAATACAACTACAACTTTTTAAATTCTTTTAAAATAAATATATAAAAATTTAAAATATATTAAATGTTTGGGCTGATTGAGGCCCGACGGGTTGTCCATGGCCCAAGCGGGTTGTTGGGGCCTAGCCACGGGTTGCCCACAGGTCAAGGGCAGAATCATTCCGACCCGAGTCGGCATGTTGACATTCTTAAATATGAGCATCACTTAACATTAAAAAATAAAAAAGAAAACAAATATTATTAGAGATTGGAGCATGGATGTGGATTTCGTACCATTCCGGCCGGTACCGGCCTGAAAATGATACCGGAACGGGCATAAAAGGGTACCACGGATGAATTCTGGTCAGTACCGGCCAATTTCGGTGGGTACTGGCCGGTACCGCCAATACCGGATTTTTCCGGGGCCATTCCATAAAAAAATAAGTTCCAGGGACCATTTTGCAAATAAAGAAAATTTAACCCTAATTTTATCTACCCCCTTCCCCCTAAGGCCCTGACTCTCCCTCTCTCTTTGTATTCTTCTCTCCCTTCTGCTGTCCCGACTCCCGCGTGTCGCACCTCCGGCCTGCCTCACCTCGCCTCTGGCCTTCAACCGTCAACCACGCCCGAAGACGTCCACCACACACTATCTTCGCCTCACCGCACACCGCACGCCCGAAGACGTCGCCGCCTGTTGAGGCCCACCGTCCGGCGTCCACCGCACACCGTCCGGCCTTCTCCTTCGTCCTCCTAACGCTTGACCGTGACTCGACGTCGACCCAGATTTGGTGAAGACCGATTGATTTTTTATTTTTGTTTAATTTTTCATGGCATTTTGAAATTTATGATTGTTTGATTGTGTTGGTTGTTGGATGATGGTG
>JANKOE010000204.1:13614251-13624876 GCA_026284465.1 Erythroxylum citrifolium
GGTTTGACTCGGTTAGGTTTTCTGATCTCTGCGTGGATCACCTTTAGAGATAGTCTCTTTTGGCTATTTAGGTTGATATCTTCATACCGATACCCGGATCCTGGGTCTCGGAAAGTTTCGGTGACAAAAAAGTTTTGTTTTCCGCACCCGGTACATGTGATGTACCACCCGGGATTTTCCTACACAAAGATGTATCGTCTGTAAGGATGATTCGTCCGAAAAGATATATCGTCTGTAAAGACACTTCGTCTGTGATAACATCACATCGTCTTTGATGACGTCATATCATCTGTAAAGATGCTTCATTTGTGATGACGTCATATCATCTGTGATGACGTCATTCGTCTTAAGAGTTGCATCGTCTTAAGTTTACTTTGCTTCGTCGTAAGTTGACCGCATTCGTCTACTTTTCAAATTTGTCTGCTCTCCACATTTGTCTGCTCTCTGCTTTCATCTACTCTTCGCATTCATCTGCTTTTCGCATTCTTCTGCTTCCCGCATTCGTCTGCTTTTCACATTCGTCTGCTCTCCGCATTTGTCTGCTCTTTGCATTCGTCTGCTTTCCGCATTCATCTGCTTCCCGCATTCGACTGCTCTCCACATTCGTCTGCTCTTCACATTCGTTTGCTTTTCGCCTTCGTTTTCTTTTTGACTTCGTCTGCTTTCTGCTTCGCCTGCTTTTTGCTTATGTGATCGAAACTTTTTCTTCCGTACACTATTCGTTTGACGCTATCATCTGGTCCAAATTTGATTCTTTAGAATATAGAATTTGTCTCCAAGGTCCTCATGAAAGTTGTAGATCTTGAAGTCTCCTTTCAAACCATCTAAGAATGACCTTGATCTGACAACTCTAGTGAAAATTATGCTAATTGTCCTACGACGGGTGTAATATGAATTGAGGACAAAACCTCGTTTGATTCTTTCAACCATAACTTTGTTATCTGGCCTACAAATGAAGTGACTCTTGAACCATTGGATTCATAAGACATTGTTCTACCTTTCTAAAAATATTGGTAGCATTCTAAATTGATTTGAAAAAATGTTGATTGAATGAAAGTGAGGAGATCGATTGGAATAGTAAACTGGTGTTGTTTCACAGAACATACTTCGGTATTTTAATTATATATATGGATCTGAAGAATTCCAAACTGAATGATTTTGGTGTCAATGGGAACATAAAACATAGGGGGACATGTTTCTAGAAGAAAATGTTGCGACATAACTTCAGTATCGGGGTCAAAAAGAAAATGCAAAGTTGACCCAAAATGATGTTTTATGGAAAAATCTGGAAGTGATTTAATGGGCTATGACTTGTGTTTCAATGGTTTTATTAAGTCATAAACTTAAGTACAATCATACGTAAGTCAGTTTTATTGAAGGGAAGTGGATAAGTGGCTTAGAAATGGACAGGTGTCCCAGCTTTAAAGTTGGGCTTTAAATAACCTTGAATGACAAGTTGTTGTCCTTGTCTTTATCCTTCTTGAAACTTCTTTATTTAGAGTTCCTCCAACACAGAGTTTTACATCAAATATTCACCAAAGTTAAATCTTGCTTTTCTTTGTTTGTCATCACTCCCACTTTGATATTTCTTTCTTCTATCCCAAGAAAAATCGAACCCTCTCCTGTCAAATTTCATGTTGATGTATGTGGTTGCACGAGGAACTAGGGTTCACGTGATCTGATGAAGTTAGAGCTTTAAATAAGTAAGTTGTTTTGATTCTATATTTTTATATGAAATGAAACATGCATCATGTTAGCTCATTGTTAAATGGTTAAAACCATTGATATTCAAATTTGTTGGAAAACGAGTGAGGAGATTTAGTGTGCCATACATGGTGATTTTATTTGGATTTGATGGCTGAAACATTATAGGATAGTGTTAAACCAGCTTTTGTAGTTGAAATATGAAAGAGCGATTAAAGTGATAGTTAGAGGAATAAATGAAGAAAATACAAAAGTTAGAAATGCAGAAAAATTGAAAGTGAAGGAGTGCAAAAAATGTGATGAAATGTGTGAGTGTTCTAGTTTTTGGATGATCATGAAAAATGATAGATTTTTTATTTGGTTGTGATTTAAATAATTGATGAGTGATTAAGTTATGAAACGAAAATGAGCATAAGATATGAAGTTTGTTACAGTACCCAGGATTGTCATTGAGCATGCTTTATATATAGTGCATTTATACATTTGTGCATAAAAAATGTTTATAAGTGTGCAAATTATTAATAAGTATGCAATATGCGTCTTGCAAAAATGGGTTGTGCAGGTTAAGTATTCGCATTCAGGCATTTCCAGAAATTGGAAGCAAATGCTAATCTGGAGCGTACTGTGAGTAGACTAAGATGGTCTCACTTTACTGTTTGTTATTTGAATTTTGTATTAATTGACTACTGAATCATTATGTGAATGTGATTGATTGTGATAGTTTCCGGACAGAAGATTCGATGAATGTGATGTATTAATGAAATATTGAAGTGCTACTTGTATGTGAATGAGATGAAATAAGTGTGCATAATATGATTGTTAAATGCTGGATCTCGGTCCGATGACAAATGTGTTTTAAATGTTCATTTGCATGTAAATGAAAAGTGATACTAAGCTTTAATGTTGAATGCCGGACTACGGTTCGATGACATGTGAATGTGAGTGAATGTGGATCATGCAAATGTGACTGATGCATTTCATTTCATGAATGCATGAAACGTAATGGCTGTTATGACCAGAGTAGCCACCGATTAGAGCTTAAAGCTTAACGAGTGAAAATGAACTTCGAGCTCAAAAGTGAATCAGAGCCTCAAGCTCAACATTTAATGAGCCCTGTATCCCCCAAGCGGATAAGAGACAGTTATCAATAAGCCCTATATGGGATAGTTCAGGCACTCGGTCATAACAAAGTAACAAATTGAAAGTGAGTCTCATGGGCACTGCATATGCATAATATAAATGATTAAGTATATTGAATGTGAAGTGTGAAATTGAATGTGAAATGTGAAATAATGTGAAATGTGAATTATGTATTATGTGAATGGGTGAGCCATCAATGATGGTCACTCATTGAGTTCGCAAAACTCACCCAAAATTTGCAGATATTTTTTAGCATTAGAAGAATACCTCGTTAGGCCAACGGGAGTATACCTATAGCTTTCAAGTGAATGATAGAGGTCGGGATCAGTTCACGTCTGCATTGCATTTCTTTATTTTGTATTGAATTGCATATTTCGCAATTTTTTGTATAAATTTGTATTCCGAAACGACTAAAGTGTTTTGTTTTTGTGAAAGGGCCCAAATGGCTATTGAAAATATTGTTGATTGTATTGTGTTGATTGAAAATGTTTATGAAGCAAAGTGGGCCTAAATTGGTTATGGATTTCTGCACATTGTGTTTGTGGTTTCAAAAAAAATTTATACCGATTTCTAAATGATTGTATGCTTTGGCACGCCACCCTCGCGGGGCACGGACTCGGATATCACCCATGATGTTGGGTTCGAGTCTTGTGGGAGTGGGGTGCTACATTTATATGGTATCAAAGCCCATAAGTACTATCTTATATGGGTTTTTTCTAAAATATGTGTCAAGTTACATGCATTTAAGTTGTGTCATAGCAGATAATGGCAACTGATCCCTAGCTTGAGTTGTATGAGTATGAGGCACACGCATGAGCATGGGTTAAGTGTTTAAGCTGATAGAAATAGTGAGATGTCCTTGGATGTGATATAGATGTGCATACACTGTCATGGAATGGTTGAGGAGAATTATAAGCAGAAATAATGAGATTAAAGTATACAAGTAGAATAGAATGAGAACACAAAACTATATATATTATGATCTTAAGAAGATGAACTAGTTGTTGATTAATGTGATGTGAGTTATAGTCCTCCGTGAGAAATTATTAGTGTAAATTGAGATCAGAATTTCAGGATGAATATGCATCTATAACTCTGAATGGATTGCGAATATATATATATGTAAGATGAATAAATGACAATAGGAAAATGAGATGGAAATGAGGAAAGAGAAAAAAGGGGAACGAAATAGTCATAAATGACTTAATAAGAAATGCATGACGTGTAGTAAGGAGAAAGTTAGAAATGCATATAAGAGAGGATTTTATGTAGGAATGAGATAAAGGAAAAGATGACGAATCAAATAAGAAGAATTGATGTACTCAATATGGTAGTTGACTTATTTCAAAATGAGGTAGCCTCGGAAGAGGTAAATTATGGAAAATTGGAGTAAAAGCGATGCTAGTATGTTTGATAATAAGAGGAGGAAAGTGCAAGGCATGATAGGGACCTGACAAAAATAGGTTTCTTTAACGATCGTATGGGGATACCCCAATCATGGGCAAGAACAAGGATAGAACTGTTTTCTAGAATCAATTGGAATTCAAGTATCATTAGCGAATGTTATTCATTGGAGAACTGACATAAATACATCTCTAGATAAGATGTAATGATTTTGATGGTATATACCAAAGTGTTAGAATAAATGGATTTGCTTAGTGCCTTACTGAGCCTTATTATAAAGGATGTTCTAATCACATAAGTTATGACATAAATTGATCGTATTGAGATATTATGAAAGGTTGAAATTGATCTTCTTGAGGTGATAAGAATGATTGATAAGTAATCATGGAAAATAGTTGATTGATAAGGGTTTCATGAGCAGTATCGAGGATAGTATCAAAAAATCTTCTTCCAAAGAAGAATTTCATTGAGATGGGTTCAATAAACCAGATGATTCAATTTAAGAATGATTAATGAGGGAACAATAAGAAATGAGTAGTTAATGAGTCAAAAGTGAATATTGGAGTCATATCCCTAACGAAGACTCGAGCATAAAAGTTAGAAAATGCTACTGAGAGTGTATGGATTTAGTTGATGTAAAGTATTCAACTCTATGGTTGGATTACTGACTTTGAGAAGGATTAAGGTCCACATTATACTCTATATTAATATGTTTGGGAGATACAAATGATATTTTATGAATGTGTTACTAACATAGGAAGATATGATTGCAAATAAATTGAAATGTGTGGAGAAACTAGTATGAATGACAGACGTTAGAATAAGTTAACGTGAAATCACAGGAAATCGAATGAACTGAGAAAATCAATTGAGAAAGGGGGTTAATTGGGAAATTGAGAATAATGTGCGATAATACTACTTCACTGAGGAATTAGTTACTGAAAGAATTACGAAAACAAATCATGGGCATAAAGAGTCTTAAGTTATATCTGTTGGAGTTAACAATGCCCCCGACATGATATTGAAGGTTAAAGTGATCTAAGCAAAATTACATCAGTTAGTGACTATGATCATAGATGGTATTTTGAGTGTGTTCGAAAAGTAAAGAGAATATTTTGAATACTAAAGGAAAAATATGTAAACCATATGAGTGATGATGGTATAAAGAGTTTTTGAGGAACTATAACCCTAATGTTAATTATGCCATTCGGATGTGGAGATTTTGTAGTTTATACAATGGAGTTTCCCATTAGAGATTAAGATGGAATCTGTTGCAACATTATAAAGTGATTCTGTGTACATAGGGACAATTGAAGCCTCATGAGCTGAATTTTGCTGTATGGATTGGAACTTGCTGTAATAGTGATTGTTTTGAAAGTTTGGAGATATTATATGTAGAGGAACATTTTGTATATATGAATATACAGATCAGTAAAGATTGAGATAATTATTGAGTCTGAAAGGAATGTACAAATAAGTATTATACTGGTGAAGGTAGTGTGTAATCTGATACATTGAACAGATAATGTTGAATAGTACAAATTTAGATATTGAGGTTACCAAACCTAGTGCAATAAAGAGCATAGAATGTCGAGTTAATTTTTGGGCGATTCAAAGTATTATAAGCTATTGAAATTTAAGTTCAGTTTTACATGAAAGAAGTAACAAAGCCTAAAAGCTAAGGATTCAGGATTGTGAATTCCATAGAGGAATTGAAAACAAATCTAAATTTTTGAGTTTGAATTGGAAGAATGATATTTTGGGATTGAAATAAGAAGTATGTGCACCAATAAAGATGATTGAACAAAGAGATTATATGAGAAGCCTAAGTAACAACCTAAGCTAGACATCCTAGTGAGAATACGCCGAAATAGTATTTAACTGCTAAGGATGTAGAAACAAATGGCTGAATGTTTGAATAACCAACAGTTCTAACCGTTAGGAATGTGCTTAAAGCTTATATTTTGGAGTTCATAGGAATATGAGATTGATGTATATTTCCAATTAACTACATGCATAACAATTGCTATCATAGTGACGTCATTAAAATACTCTATAAGGCATTGTATGACAAAAAGGGGTTGTTCACCCTTACATTGAAATGAAGAGTGCCTAAAAATGATTAAAGGCTTGAATAAATTAAAGGCACTTTAGCAAGTGGAATGAATCTGTAGTAGAAATTAAGTGGCTTACGAAGATGACTGAATTGATAGGTTAACATCGAGGTTATGGAATATAGTGAAATAGACATAAAGAGAAGAGAATTATAGAAGAAAGGATGAAGTGTTTTTGTGAGTGCCACCTTGGTAAGGTGTGATCAGATTTGGAGAAAAGATAAGTCAGGCTATCATGAATTGGTCTATACGAAAATTATTATGAGTTAGTGTTACTAATAAAAAATGCATTGTCGGCTTGTGAAGTGAAAATCGAAATTATAATGAGAAATAGTTAAGATAGTGTGATATTTGAATAAGAAATGGAAGGAGTGATTGATTCCATGAACAAAAGCTAAGGGGAAGAAATATTTGAGTGATGAAGCTCAATAGGAACTAAAGAAGAATATGAGGAAACAATACCCCTAACTTTATGGTCAATTTGATAAGAATTTGAAGGACGAAATTCCTTTTAAGAAGTGGAGAATTGTAACATCTCGTCCCCATATTAAGGGTTAGAATTTAGATATCAATAATGGAGTAAATAGCAATGTGAGAGTTAGAAAAAAGTTTGCATTTCATGCTCAGCAAAATGTCAGCATTCAAGCATGTGAATTTGAATCTTTACACACATGAAAATAATTGTACATGCACTTATTGACATTCTGGGTATATTGAATAGTAATGGGATAGGTTGAGAATTATGGTTATAGTGAATGACTAGAATGAACTGGAGTAGAAAGACTGGAAATAAAAAAATTTAAGTGTCGGATTTAGTGAAGGAAAATATGTTGGAGAAGTTTACTAAGAAGATATAGTATGGAATGTTTGGAACATCGGGGTCGAAACTTAGAGCCCTTAAAAGGGAAGATGCTTAGGAGTGAAGATGTATCATCTGTAAGGATAATTCGTCTGAAAAGATGTATCATCTATAAAGACGCTTCGTCTGTGATGACGTCATATCGCCTGTAAAAACGCTTCGTCTGTGATGACGTCATATCGTCTGTGATGACGTCATTCATCTTAAGAGTTACATCGTCTTAAGTTGACTTTGCTTTGTCTTAAGTTAACTGCATTCGTCTGCTCTCCACATTTATCTGCTCTTTGCATTCGTCTACTTTTCGCATTCGTCTGTTTCCCGCATTCGTCTGCTTTTCACATTCGTCTGCTTCTCGCATTCGTCTGCTTTTCGCATTCGTTTGCTTTCCGCATTCGTTTGCTCTTCGCATTCGTCTGCTCTTCGCATTCATTTGCTTTCCGCATTCGTCTGCTTCCTACATTCATCTTCTCTTCGCATTCGTCTGCTCTTTGCATTCGTTTGCTTTCTGCCTTGGTCTACTTTCTGCTTCGTTTGCTTTTTGCTTATATGACCGAAACTTTTTCTTCTATACACTATTTGTTTGATGCAATCGTCTAGTCCAAATTTGATTCTCTAGATGATAGAATTTGTCTCTAAGGTCTTATGAAAGTTGTAGATCTCGAAGTCTCCTTTCAAACTGTCTGAGAATGACCTTGATTTGACATCTCTAATGAAAATTATGCCAATTGTCCCACGACGGGTGCAATATGAATTGAGGACAAAACCTCATTTGATTCTTTCGACCATAACTTTGTTATCCGACCTCCAAATGAAGTGACTTCTGAACCATTGGGTTCATAAGACATTGTTCTACCTCTCCACAAAGATTGGTAGCATTCTAAATTGATTTGGAAAAAAGATTGATTGAACGAATGTGAGGGGATCGGTTGGAACAGTGAACTGGTGTTGTTTCACAGAACATACTTCGATATTTTAATTATATATATGGATCTGAAGAATTCCAAATCAAATAACTTTGGTATCAATGGAAACATAAGACATATGGGAACATATTTATAGAAGAAAGTGTTACGAAATAACTTTAATATCGGGTAAGAAAAAACACGCAAAGTTGACCCGAAATGATGTTTTATGGAAAAATCTGGAAGTGATTTAATGGGTTATGACTTGAGTTTCAGTGGTTTTATTAAGTCATAAACTTAAGTACAAATCATACGTAAGTGAATTTTATTAAAGGGAAGTGGATAAGTGGCTAAGAAATGGACAGGTGTCCCAGCTTTAAAGTTGGGTTTTAAATAACCTTAAAAGACAACGTGTTGTCCTTATCTTTGTCCTTCTTAAAACTTCTTTCTTTAGAGTTCCTCCAACACAGAGTTTTTCATCAAATATTCACCAAAGTTATCTTGCTTTTCTCTGTTTGTCATCACTTCCACTTTGATATTTCTTTCTTCTAGCCCAAGAAAAACTGAAACCCCCCCTTTCCCCGCGTCAACTTTCAAGTTGATGTATGTGGTCGCACGAGGAACTAGGGTTCACGTGATCTGAAGATGTTAGAGCTTTAAACAAGTAAGTTGTTTTGATTTTGTATTTTTGTATGAAATGAACCATGCATCACATTAGCTCACTATTAAATGGTTAAGAACAGTGATATTCGAATTTGCTGGAAAATGAGTAGGGAGATTTAATGTACCGTACATGATGATTTTCTTTGGATTTGATGACTGAAATGTTATAGGATAGTGTTAAAACAACTTTTGGAGTTGAATGAAAATGTGAAAGAACAATTAAAGTGATAGTTAGAGGAATAAATGAAGAAAATACAAAAGTTAGAAATGCAGAAAAATTAAAAGTGAAGGAGTGCAGAAAATGTGATGAAATGCGTAAGTGTTCTGGTTTTTGGATGATCATGAAAAATGATAGATTTTTGATTTGGTTGTGATTTAAAGAATTGATGAGTGATTAATTTATGAAATGAGAATGAGCATAAGATATGAAGTTTGTTACAGTTCCCAGGATTGTCATTGAGTATGCATTGTATATAGTCAATTTATACATTTGTGCATAAGTAAATGCTTATAAGTGTGCAATTATTAATGAATGTGCAATATGTGTCTTGCATAAATGGGTTGTGCAGGTTAAGTATTATTATTCAGGCATTTCCAGAAATTGGAAGCAAATGCTAATCTGGAGCGGACTGTGAGTAGACTAAGATGGTCTCACTTTACTGTTTGTTATTTGAATTTTGTATTAATTGACTACTGAATCGTTATGTGAATGTGATTGATTATGATAGTTTTCGGAAAGAAGGTCCGATGAATGTGATGTATTTATGAAATATTGAAGTGCTACTTGTATGTGAATGAGATGAAATAAGTGTGCATAATATGATTGTTAAATGCTGGACCCCGTTCCGATGACAAATGTGTTTTAAATGTGTATTTGCATGTAAATGAAAAGTGATACTCAACTCTAATGTTGAATGCCAGACTACGGTTCGATGATATGTGAATGTGAGTGAATGTGGATCATGCAAATGTGACTGATGCATTTCATTTCATGAATGCGTGAAACATAATAGCTGTTGTAACCAAAGTAGCCACCGATCAGAGCTTAAAGCTTAACGAGTGAAAATGAGCTTCGAACTCAAAAGTGAATCAAAGTCTTAGGCTCAACCTTTAATGAGCCCTGTATCCTCCAAGCAGATAAGGGACAGTTATCAATGAGCCCTATATGGGACAGTTCAGGTACTCGGTCACAACAAAGTAACAAATAGAAAGTGAGTCTCATGGGCACTGCATATGCATAATATGAATGATTAACTGTATTGAATATGAAGTGTGAAATTAAATGTGAAATGTGAAATAATGTGAAATGTGAATTATGTGTTATGTCATCACTCATTGAGTTCGCAAAATTTATCCAAAATTTACAAATATTTTTCAAGATTAAAAGAATACCTCGTTAGGCTAACGGGAGTATACCTACAGCATTCAAGTGAAAGATAGAGGTTGAGATCAGTTCACGTCTGCATTGTATTTCTTTATTTTGTATTGAAATGGACAAAATTGCTGTAGCAACCCTTGTGTTATACGGAAGTAGCTAATTAAACCCTGTGATATAAAATGTTACTCTATTAACCTTATGTTTTCAATTTTGCTGCCAAAAAAACCCTTAGCCGTGTGTTGTTCCTCCACGCGCGTTGACTGCGAATTTTATAGCCTATTTGCCTGTGAAATGACCATAATACCCTTAATTCTTCTTTCTTGGACTTTTACCATGACTGAGCCGGAACTTCTAGTTGGTCCCATCTGCTTCGACCCTTTCTTGCAGGTTTCCTTTTTCTCCTTCTTACTTTTTAACGTTATGATGCTACGATTTATTTACATGTCCATGGTCCCATGGTG
>JANKOE010000204.1:13673349-13686213 GCA_026284465.1 Erythroxylum citrifolium
ATCTCGATTAATAATAATAATAATACAGAATTTATATTAATAATTAATAATAATAATAAGATAATTAACAATAATAAGATAAATAATAAAATTAATAATAGTAAGTAGAAAATTTATAACAATAATTAATAAAAAATTAATAATAATACTAATAATAAATATTATTATTAATAAATAATAATAATAATAACTTAATAATAATAATAATAATAATAATACTAAATTAATAATAATAATAATAATAACTTATTAAAAATTAAAAATTAATAATAACAGCAGCAACAACAATAACAACAACAATAATAATAATAATAATAAATTAATAAGAATAAGAATAACTTAATAATAATAATCATAATAATAAATTAATAATCATAATAATAACTTTTTAAAAATTAATAATAATAAGAATAACTTATTAACAATTAATAATTAATAATAATAATAATTAATAAAATTAATAATAATAAGAATAACTTAATAAATAATAATAATAATAATAATAATAATAATAATAATAATAAATAATAAGAATAACTTAATAATAATAATAATAAATTAATAATCATAATAATAACTTATTAAAAACTAATAATAGTAAGAATAACTTATTAAAAATTAATAATAATAATAATAAATAAATAAATTAATAATAATAATAATAATAACTTAATAATAATAATAATAATAATAATAACCAAACATATTTTTAATTTCAATTTTTTATTAGAAATCTTAACCAAGCAAGTTTTTGTTTTCAGTTTTTATATTGCAAATCTCAATCAAACAGGTTTTCATTTTTTTAGAAAAAAAAACAGAAATTAAAAACAAAAACAGAAAAATAAAAGTGTAATCAAAACGGTCCCTTAATTTATAATATAATGGTTCTAATAGAATACAACTGATGAATGTGAAAATAAAATGGATGTCGATTGAACCGGTGGGAGACCCGGAGCGCAACGAACTCAATCCGCGGTTTTGAAAATTTAGCCAAAAGCTTGCCCGCCACTGAAAAGGGCAAAAACAAAACCCTAATTTCTCTCAGCTCCACACCCAGGGTACTACTTCTACTGCTGCTGTTTTAATCAATTTCAAAGATTTTGCTCCCAAATCCAAACAACATTGAAAATCACCACATACCTATCTAAATCCTCGGAGTAGTTTTTCTTGTTTCAATTTCACTGAATCTAAGCCCACGCCTTAAACCCCCTAGGGTTTTCAGTTCAAACCCCCAACGGGCCTCTTTATCCTAGAGCTTTTCATCTCCGCGTTTTCATGTCGCGGGAGGAGGAGATTGTTCTCCGTGACGTCACCAATGCGGGTCTCGTCGTCAGTGACCGGATTGGGCGGGAAGTGACGGCCCAGCTCGACCTCGAAGAGGCTCTTGAAGCTTCTAGATACGCTAGTCATCCTTATTCCACCCACCCGAGAGATGTACTAGTCCGAAATTTCTTCTCTTTTTCATTTCCCAATTCCATAATTTTATGTGCCTGCTTGCCTTTGCCTTTGTAATTGCAATGTTGAATCACTGATTGGTTTTGGGCTACTATTTGGTGACTGAGAAGATGCATTAGGGGAAAATTAATGATGGCGTGGTTTGTTGAATTGTGGTAGGGAGTGACAGTGCATCTTCTAGTATATATTTCTCAGAACTTTTAATCTGGATTAGGTAGGATTGTATCATGCGTTAGTCACATCTTCAGATTTCTTTCTTTTTCTCCTAATGTTTGATGTTTGGTTTCGTGTTTTCTCTTGATTGACTGCTCTTTGGGCAGGTATCCAACCACAAGGCTTCTCTCCTGGTGCTTTGCGCCTCTCTCGTTTTTTATTATGTTCTTCTTCTCTTTAAGATAATGTATCTGAATTGCACATCTTCATACACAGGGTATTGCACCTCCCATTTAATTGTATCTTGATATTCTTGGTAAATTGATGTGTAGTCTGCAGCGTCATAGATTGATGTGAAAGTGGCATTCTTTTCAGTGGAAATAATCAGATTTCCTTAGTTCAGTTTCAAAAACTTTTAACCTTCTTTTCACCCTTTTAATGTTTCTAAATCAAAAAAGTTTCAGTCATTTCCTTGACAGCCATTGTCACACCTCATTAACAAATGCCTAATGTCCTATTTTCCCTTCTTTTTTTTTTTTTGGCAGTGGCCTCCACTGATTGAGGTAGGAGATACCTGGGAGTTGCCTCCTGTTCTCATTGAAAGATATAATGCAGCTGGAGGGGAAGGAACTGCTCTATGTGGAATTTTTCCTGAGATACGCAGAGCATGGGCATCTGTGGACAATTCATTGTTCCTATGGCGTTTTGATAAGTGGTGAGTTTATCTTTGCAGCACTACCAGGCTATGACATAGGTAGCAATTAGAGATGGGTATCTTAAAAATGAATAAAAGGAAAAGCATTTCTTTGTAATTATTTGATTTGCCTTTTTGATCTGTAGTGTGAATTCTTTTCTGACATGCGTCTAAAAGTTTGAAGTTCCTTGCTTTTTTAATTGTTGGAGCATTCCTTTTGGTGTTAATATGCTTTAGTGAAATCTTGCATCGAACTTTAAAGTAAGGAGCATGCTATGTTGTGTCTCCTTTTAGAATGGGCTGGAGTTAGAACAAAAGTTTATTTATTTGCTGCATGGTGTAAAATATTAATTGGCCTGGTGAGGATAGTATGGGTTGGAAAATCTCCAAGATACCCTGTTCTGAAGTTCTTTTAATTCAAGCTCCTGTTCAAGAGTTAGTCAAGGAAGATTTTTTTTATAAAAAAGTTCATGAGAAGCATTTGGAAAAATTATGTGGGCTCTAAGATGACAGTTTTGCTAGAGGATGAAGTTGTGATATTCCTAATGAAAGGTGCATATGGCTCTCAATAAATTTTTCCACCATGTTCTTGAAGTTTGTTTAATTATTGTATATCTAGTTTGGATTGTTGGGGTCTTCAGGTGGTTTTGGTTAAATAAAGACAAGTATATTGAATTCTTTCACTTGGTTAATCTTTTTGATAATGTTGGGAGAGATACGTAGTGTTCATGACTTTTTTTTTTTGGCTCTCATCTTAATCTATTGTTGTATGGCTCTTCAATCAGACTAAGACTGTAATTGTATCACGATTAATTGTCAACTTCCTTGTTTTATAATTCTAGTTGGTCTTTTCTACTCCTTGTAATGTGAGGTCATCTCCTACTCTCTGATATGGATCAAGACCAATCTTGATTTTCTGGTCATTAGTTATATCTACAGAAGAAAGTTAAGCTGATGGTTAACACTTGGTACTTAAAAAGAATAATGCAATATTTCTTGACTTTTGGCTAGAGAATGTGGAATTCAGCCAGATTCAGTCAGATACCGAATCTAGAAAGATTTCTAAGCTTGATATTTTAAGATTGATTATTGCTAAAGTTCTTTCTTCTTCCTTATGTTATTCTAATTCAATTGTTAATTTAAGTAAGTGCTAATTATCTTTAATATTCTTGTCTTTTTCAGGGATGGACAATGTCCTGAATACAGTGGGGAGGAACAGGCCATTTGTGCAGTTGGACTTGCCAAATCTAAACCCGGTGTCTTTATTGAAGCTATTCAATATCTTTTAGTTTTAGCTACTCCTATTGAGGTGATAACAATCGACATTACTGGTATATTAAACAGGTTGTTTTGTTTGAATGTGCCATTTTGTTAGATATTAATTATTTCATGAATGGAAGTTGTCAAAAAAGGTTTACAAGAGCCTGATGGCAATAGAGTTAGGAGCTGTCTCTGTCTCTGTCTATCTATCCATGTTGCGAGTTCTGTTACTTGTGGTCTATACGTTCTGGTTGCTAGGCTAAGAGTTTAGGAATAAATGTTAAATGTTATTTGAAGTACATAGAAGATTTTATTCTTTATTTGAAGTACATAGAAGATTTTATTCTGACTATCCTTTTCTTATTTCCTCCTTAGAAATATAGTTACGAACTTGATATGTATGGTGTCAAATTGACATGCAGGCTTTGAGCTTTAAACAATAAGTTTGGTTTGTTTCATAGTTTGTGTCTGAACTGAAACTCTTATTGTGGAAGTGAGCCTAATTTATGGTGGCATCATGTTGATCAAAGAAGGCATTCAGATGACAATTTACCTTTAATGTTTTATGCTTTTTAATCTTGGACCCTTCTCCTTTTTCTTTCCTACTCTTTATTGCTAAAACTTAGATAATGAGCAAGCAAGATATGAGAACTGTAATAGGATTGAGGACTCTTTTGCTGTATCTTCTGTGTGAGACTCTGTTGGATAAGTAGTTATGTACTTTTTCATTGGTTCTCATTAACTTTTCATGTTGTCAGTTGATTCTTGTAGGAGTCTGCTGTTCTGGTGGTGGTGATGGTACTGATCCATATGCAGAGCTTTCATTGCAGCCTTTGCCAGAATATGCCATACCATCTGATGGCGTTACTATGACTTGTGTCGTATGTACTGAAAAGGGCCGTATATTCCTTGCTGGGCGAGATGGCCACATTTATGAGTTGCATTACACCACTGGTTCAGGCTGGCATAAACGATGTCGAAAAGTTTGCCTCACTGCTGGATTGAGTAGTGTCATATCGAGGTATGCTATTTCATTTATTTTGGAGAGGTGTACATGGCCATTAGTTCTGCCGAATGTCTCATGGTGATGGCTTTAACTTATGTAACATAACAACAATTGACTTTTAACCAAGGACAGATCCTACCTGATAGCATTTTTAGAATTAAGTGGTTATTTCAATGGTTTACACTTAAATTGAGTACCTACTTTTGGGTTTCTTTAAATCAATATAAAGTTCAATTATTATCTTACATTTAATATGCCATAGGTCAGAACTAAGAACTTCTTTTGGTCTTAGGTGGGTGGTACCTAATGTATTCAAGTTTGGAGCTGTTGACTCTGTTGTGGAAATGGTTGTTGACAATGAAAGACAGATTTTGTATGCGCGAACTGAGGAGATGAAACTTCAGGCATTTTTTTTAGGGCCAAATGGAGATGGTCCATTGAAGAAGGTTGCTGAAGAGAGAAATTTGTTTAGTCACAGAGATGTGCATTATGCAAGCAGATATTTGACAGGACCAAGAACGCCAAATAGACAAACAAAACCATCTGTCGTCTGCATCACGCCTTTATCTACTCTGGAATCCAAATGGTTGCATCTTGTTGCTGTTTTATCAGATGGTAGAAGGATGTACTTTTCCACTTCTCCATCTAGTGGCAGTAATGGTGCCATTGGAGGTTTGGGGGGGTTTGATACTAGTTCTCAGAAGGCAAATTGTTTAAAAGTTGTTACTACTAGACCTTCTCCTCCTTTAGGAGTTAGTGGTGGACTTACATTTGGAGCTGTATCTATTGCTAATAGAACCCCAAATGAAGATCCCACACTAAAGGTTGAAACAGCATATTACTCTACTGGAACTCTTGTCCTTTCTGATTCATCACCACCAAGCATGTCTTCTCTTGTAATTGTGAGCAAGGACTCGAGCTCCCAACCAGCAGGTAGCATGGGAACAAGCACAAGGAGTTCTCGAGCTTTGCGAGAAATTGTCTCTTCCCTACCTATTGAAGGTCGAATGCTTTTTGTGGCAGATGTTTTGCCCTTACCGGATACAGCTGCCACTATACAGTCACTATACTCGGGACTTTTTTTTGGATTTGAAAACTCAAGGGAATCCTGTGAGAAGGCATCAGGTAAACTTTGGGCAAGAGCTGAACTCTCAACCCAACATATTTTGCCAAGGCGAAGAATTGTTGTTTTCAGTACCATGGGAATGATGGAAGTTGTTTTCAATAGACCTGTTGACATCCTCAGGAGGTTGTTTGAGTCCAATTCACCTAGATCAATCTTGGAAGATTTTTTCAACCGATTTGGGGCTGGTGAGGCAGCTGCAATGTGTTTAATGCTTGCTGCAAGGATAGTACATTATGAAAATCTTATAAGCAATGTTGTGGCTGAGAAGGCAGCTGAAGCATATGAAGACCCAAGAATTGTTGGAATGCCCCAACTTGAGGGTAGTAGTGCATTGGCAAGTACTAGATCAGCAGCTGGGGGTTTTAGCATGGGACAAGTTGTGCAAGAGGCTGAGCCTGTATTTTCAGGTGCACATGAAGGTCTCTGTTTATGCACAACAAGGTTGCTTTTTCCACTCTGGGAACTCCCCATCTTTATGACAAAAGGCAGTTTGGGTCCATCTGATGCTACATCTCCGGATGGAATAGTTGTCTGTAGACTATCTGTTGGAGCTATGCAAGTTCTTGAGAGCAAAATTCGCTCTTTAGAGAAGTTTTTAAGGTCAAGAAGGAACCAGAGAAGAGGCCTTTATGGCTGTGTTGCTGGTTTGGGAGATTTGACTGGTTCCATATTATATGCAGCTGGTTCTGACTTTGGTACTGGTGACAGGAGTATGGTAAGAAACTTATTTGGTGCTTATTCACGGAACGTTGAGTCTAATGGTAGTGGTACATCAAATAAAAGGCAGCGGTTACCTTATAGTCCTGCTGAGTTGGCTGCCATGGAGGTGGGTGCTTAATTATAACTGGCTTATCTTTATATTTTATGTCCAAGCTTAATGTTTATCGGTTTACAGGTGAGGGCAATGGAGTGTGTCAGACAGTTGCTTATGAGATCTGGTGAGGCTTTGTTTCTGCTTCAGCTACTCTCTCAGCACCATGTTACACGCTTGATTCAGCAGTTTGATGCTAGTCTGAGGCAAGCTCTTGTTCAATTGACATTCCACGAGCTTGTTTGTTCTGAGGAGGGTGACCGTCTTGCTACAATGCTAATATCTGCACTCATGGAGGTACAAATGATAGGATTATATATATTGCTTCCTAGGACCTTAAGTCTTTCACATTTGGTACTGCTATTCTGTATTCAAACATTTTTCTGAATTGATACTGATCCTTTGCTCCAGTATTATACTGGTCCTGATGGCAGGGGAACAGTAAATGATATTAGTGGGAGATTACGTGAGGGTTGTCCCAGCTACTTTAAGGAGTCTGACTACAAGTTCTTCTTAGCTGTGGAATGTCTTGAAAGAGCTGCTATAACTTCTGACCCTGTGGAGAAGGAGAATCTTGCTAGAGAGGCCTTCAATTTCTTGAGCAAAATTCCAGAGTCTGCAGATTTAAGAACTGTTTGCAAGCGATTTGAGGACTTAAGGTGAGTTCATTGTTTCATGACAGAGGCAAAAATGTAAAACTTGTATTGTTGTTGCTTAAATGTAAATGTGACTTTGTAGATTCTACGAAGCTGTGGTACGGTTACCCTTGCAGAAGGCACAGGCACTTGACCCGGCAGGTGATGCTTTTAATGACCAAATTGATGCGGCAACTAGAGAACATGCACTTGCTTGTCGCATACAGTGCTATGAGATAATTACCAGTGCTTTACGCTCTTTGAAAGTTGATGATTCTCAGAAGGAATTTGGGTCTCCAGTGAGGCCTGTTTCCACGAGACCTTTGCTTGATCAGGCTTCTCGAAAGAAATATATTTCCCAGATTGTTCAACTTGGTGTCCAATCATCTGACAGGGCATTTCGTGAGTACCTGTACAGGACTATGATCGATTTAGGCCTTGAAGATGAGCTGTTAGAATTTGGAGGCTCCGATTTAGTGCCTTTTCTGCAAAGTGCTGGCCGTGAACCCCCACAAGAGGTAATACATTTTGATGTTCTGCTGTTTGATTATATAAAAATCCATACAAGGCATTAGGTATACATTTGGAACGTAAAAGTGAGAAAAGTAAGTTTGAATTACTTAGTACCAGCTGAAATTTTTATTTGGTCTCTCACAGGTTCGGGCAATTGCTGCTGTGATATCTGCAACATCTCCAATTGGCCATTCAGGAGCACTGATGTCTTCTAATCAAGCCAAGTATTTTGATCTTTTGGCGCGGTATTATGTCTTAAAGAGGCAGCATGTGCTTGCAGCTCATGCTTTGCTAAGACTAGCTGAAAGACGCTCATCTGACATGGGAGATGCTCCGAGCCTTGAGCAGAGGTTAACAGATCTCTCTTTCTACTGTTGCTTATATTGATATAATTTGGTTCTTACCTTCTGTTTAGCTCTAGAATTTGCTTGATATGGTATTGATGCCTGATCTTAACCAATTTTTTCTTTACTGCACCAAAATTGTCAAAAGTTCTAATTTTCCTGATTAATCATAATAACAGTGCTTTTACCTTTTCTCTAAGATTAGTTCAAGAAGGAAGATTTTAATGTCCAATTCATATTCAAAAATAGTTCATGTTAGTTCTCTAGTTACTATGATAGATTTATAGTCTTGTAGGCCAATGAGTGCAATACTACTGAAAAAAATCATCAATCTACATTTGTTTTCGCATTGGATGTAGAAATTATAAAGAAACCAAGCCCTTCATTGGACATGTGCTTATTTCATACTATTTTAAATTTTCTTACATTTCTTGGATGTGGGTCATTTCTGATATTACCTTTTCGTTATCAAATCAGGCGCCAATACCTAAGTAATGCAGTTGTTCAGGCCAAGAATGCAGGTGATAGTGGTGGTTTGGTAGGTTCTACAAGGGGGGCTTTCGACAGTGGGTTGCTAGATTTGCTTGAAGGAAAGCTTGCAGTGCTTCGTTTTCAGATTAAAATAAAAGAAGAACTGGAATCTATTGCTTCTAGATTAGAATCTTCATCTGACATGCCTGAGGCTAACCAGAATGAAAGAGGCACTGATCAGGAGTGTGATACAGAATATACAAAAATTGCACGAGAAAAGGCCAAAGAGCTGTCATTGGATCTGAAAAGTATAACTCAATTGTACAATGAATATGCAGTTCCATTTGAACTTTGGGAGGTATTTCTGTTCCTAATCCTTCTGTTTTTTGCATGTTTAAATAATTGGACAGTGGATTGAAATTGTTTAGTTGAACACCATGTGCTGTTGAAGTATTTTACTCATATTGACCTTATTGGTTCAAGGCATTATGGTTAGTTGCTTCAAAGATGTTTGCCTTTTAAGTTAATACTAGAACCAATATCTTTATTGTGTGAGCCATCAGAGGTATTATAGGAATAATAAAAAGATAATGCACCACCTATTACTTTTTCCAGTGCTATTTAACTGCCCTTCTCTTTCTATGAGAATAATTAATCATGATATTATCTTTTTCCGCTATCTTTGTTGCTTATTTTTACATGTGAAACACCTTGATTTTTTGTGTTAGAGATTTTGCATCTTCAGCAACTTGTAAGTTGTTAGAATATAAGCTTAATTAAAATCTCATTAGAATTTGTTTCCGGATAGATAAGCCTTATTTAGTAAAAACCTTGTATGAGTAGGAGGAGGAGAAGAAGCAACTACAAATAAGGTAGTGGTGACAAAAAGTTTTATTGCATGAGTTCTTATTGATCTATTATTGACTTTCCCTATAAAAATCGGTATACCTCGTACAATAACTACCTAGCCCTATTGTTTTCTTTTTCTTGAAATATTTTTTGTTTATTTAGGGAAAACTTAAAAAAGGTATTGATTGGATATGACAAAATGCACTTTAATTATAAGAATAAATAGCAGTTGCATTATTAAGTTAAGGTGCCCGTTCTAGACAATTCCAATTTTTGCAAGTTTAAATTTATGTTGAAGGACGCATTTGCTTTAAGTGGATTGATGTCTGCCCTTATATGTTGGTGCAGGTGTTGCTGACATGTCTATATAATTCTTTTTATTTTATGGTTGAGTTTTTCTGTAACCTTTTGTTTTTCTTCCTTCAGATATGTCTGGAAATGCTTTACTTTGCAAATTATTCGGGTGATGCTGATAGCAGCATTGTGAGAGAAACCTGGGCTAGACTGATTGATCAAGCTCTTTCAAGGGGTGGCATTGCTGAAGCTTGTTCAGTACTTAAAAGGATTGGTTCTAGCCTATATCCTGGTGATGGAGCTGTTTTACCTTTGGAGACTCTCTGCCTTCATCTTGAGAAGGCTGCTTTGGTGAATCTCAGCTTCCTTCCATGTTCTTTTTCTCTGATCTTAAGTCTTTGTACCGCAATGTCTTTGTGGTAGTTTTTTTTTTTTTCTGTTAAAAACCTTCCATGAATCTTTTTGTGACAGAATTATTGTTGCCCTCGTATTTTTCGTTTCATGCCTAAGATTTGTATATTAATTTCATTTTTTAGGAGAGAGTTGAATCACGGATTGAAATGGTTGGCGACGAAGATGTAGCAAGAGCTCTCATTGCTGCTTGCAAGGGTGCAGCTGAACCAGTATTGAACGCTTATGATCAGTTGTTATCCAATGGAGCTATTTTGCCATCTCCCAACCTTAGGTTACGCCTTCTTCAGTCTGTGTTATTGGTGCTCCGTGAGTGGGCTATGTCTGTATTTGCTGAAAGGATGGGTGCAAGTGCTACTGGTGCTTCTTTAATATTAGGGGGAGCATTCTCACTGGAGCAGAGGACAATCATTAATCAAGGGATTTGCGATAAGATCTCAAGTGCTGCAAACAGGTCAGTTTGTCTTTTCAGTTAATTGGTCTTTCATGCAATTCCAATCCATGGTGTCATGTTTGCATTGCATCTACATTAAGGTTTTCGAAATTGTCCATGAATTCAATTGATGCAATTGAATTAATATGGGAGAGTAGGTTGATTGGAATTGGGTTTATGATAAGTGTTGAAATTGTCGCTGCAAATTTGGATGCTTTCAATTGTTGCAACAACTTTTTAGCTTACAAGTATTGACTACTTATCTGATTGCTTGATGTTGGATTGAAATAGTTCTGAAAGTGGTTGTTAGGATTTGCTTGGGATGCCAACATAAGGGCCCATAATGTAGAGATTTGATATGTTTTCTTTTGGGTTATTCAACTCTCCAAGCATCTCTTGAGCAATTTGGTTGAAACTTCCGTGGCATTTAAGCCTTGGGGGATTTAAATGTGATTTTGGATAGCAATTATGTAAAATAGATATTTCCTGATTGGTTTGTTGTGCTTAGTTTGGAAGCTTTATATCAATTATTATGTGGTTACTGGGTTAAGCTCTGAGATCTGACAGTTCTCCTCTTCTTTGTATCTCCATTCAGTACTTGGCTACAGCCTTTCCAATTGTCTTTAAACTTTGTTCTGTTTAGATGGGCCCATTTTTGGGCCAAGAATATCCCTCCCCTTGGCACCTGTCAGGTCTGAGCCTTGGATATCTATGTCACTTGGGCTAAATCTTTTGTGGTTTCGAGTGTCTTCATTCTGTTTGAGCGATCCAAAAAGGGGCAATGTTTGCTCACTTTTATGTTAACTTGTGGAACGGATATTATGCTTTTCACTCAAATCTTCTAAACCTAATGAGTTAGAATTTAGCACTATGTTATCCATTATTGATTTGACTTATTTAGTTGTCCTAGTTTACATTGTTTTCTCCACATTGATCGAACATAGTGCTTTGCATGAATGGCTGATTGTGCTGCATTCTTTTCATTCACATTGTGAAAATTTGATTGCAGGTTTATGACAGAGGTTAGGAGGTTGCCATTACCCCAGAACAAAACGGAGGCTGTTTACAGAGGATTTCGAGAACTTGAAGAATCCTTGATAAGTCCTTTTTCTTTCAATAGATTTTGATCCTTCCATTTTTCATAATTGTTGTACGATCTTCTCATTATTGTTTCTGGTTGAATGTTGTATGAAGCTTTCCTCACAAACTAGATTGGAAATAAAGTTAATAGTTAATGGGTTGTATCATGCAAAAATATGCATGTACATCAAAATTTATTCAGTTACAGTATCAAGTCTCCTCAGGTAAGTTCCTGATTGAATTCAATGTGATGGTTCTAACTAATAGGGTGCATTGTTTGGTACAACCCTTTGAGATGATTTTGCAGCAGTGGCATTGTGTTGATTTTTATCCTCATAAAATAGACTTGTGGTTGTCAGAATGTCCTATTTGATAAATTGGTTCAGGTAATGCATATTTCTGTAATGCCGTGTACATTGGTAACTTTTAATGTAGAACATAGTACAAGGTCTATGAACACTATATCGACATGGAAAGTGGTCTGTCCTTGTTAGAAGTCAAAACAGTGATGGCAGTACTGCCGAACACTTGATCCTGGGATTGGCAGAAGTGGAGCATGACAAGCATGTCGCTGTCCCTTTCCTGAGTGGGTTTGCCCGTTTCACTACCATGATCAACGCTCCAATGCTGATGTTCTGTTGGTATTGAAACTTTAATGTTGTTGCAGGAGCAGTAATGAAGCTTCCTTGATGAAATCTGGTATCTTACTAGGTTCTTGCAAAATTTTTTGCAGCTTCTGGTAATTACTATAAGTAGAATCTTGTGTAAAATCTTGGGACTGGCATTGACTGTTTCATCATTGTAATCTTAGAATATCTTCTCTTGCAATTATTATGTTAAAATGAACTCCATTGAAACTTACTTCCAACTTTTCTGAATTTCAATCTATATTATGACAGGTTTTGTTTTGTCTAGAGTGGTATTATGGGTATTACTTAGTAAGTTGAATGGTTGAGCGATCTTTTTCTTTCTTAATTATTTGATGAAGCTCTATTTAATAATTAAAATTTATGAAGCATCAATTGTTTTTACTTTTTTAATCTATTTTTTAACAACAAAAGGATGAATTTTGGTCAACTGTTTTATATTAAATAAATTATTTTATTTCATAAAGTTGAATTTATTTTCAGTTGGAACTTTAATAACTGGGTGTTGATGAAACCTTTATAAAATAAGCACATATTGCAGTAAGACGTATCTGAATCATAGCAACCTCTTTTCTCAAAGAAGTTTTAAGTATATACTCCCTCCGATTTAAAATAAGTGTCGTTTTAGAGGGATTTTAATTATTCAAAATAAGTGTCGTTTGTGACTTTTTATGCATATTTA
>JANKOE010000204.1:13695300-13717879 GCA_026284465.1 Erythroxylum citrifolium
ACTCAACTCTAAGAGGGGGCTAGGGGCCAACATCTAAATGAAGAGAAGAGAAGAGAAGATAGAGATTTTTTTTTAAAGGGGGGCCACTTATATTTATAATTTTAAAAATTTTAATTATATAAGTAATTTTTTTAAAAAAAATATTTGAAAGGGGGGCTATGGCTCCCCTTCCCTATAACATGGCTCCGTCCTTGGCAGTGGTGAGTTAAAGATGAATTTGGCGGAAGGGCTGGCAAGAAGGCTTAAGCATATGAGCTGTTCCATGGAGTTAGCTCCTAACGTTTTATAGGCCCTAGGCAAAGTAACAAAAGGGCTCCAATAAATCAGCAATATACAAATATATAAATTTTAAAAGTACATTTTTATTATTAAAAATTAATATCCATACATAATTCACTCAATTTATAAGTCAACAATCTCAAAATTGCATTTATCAAATAATTTTTATTATAGTTTATTAAAATTTAGAGTAAATTTAATATTTACATCATATTTGGTGATGGCAACTGTGAACTATATACAGCTCCAGCAATAGCCTTGGAGAAGAAAAGAGTTGATGGCTAGTGCTGGAAATTTTGGATGTCTGATGGACTAGCTGCCGGCAGGGACGGAGCCAGACTCAACTTTAAGGGGGGGCCGAGATTTTTAAAGGTAGGGATTTTTCTTTAAAGGAGGCCACTTATACTTATAATTTTAAAATTTTTAATTATATAAATAATTTTTTTAAAAAAAAATTTGAAAGGCCCCCCCTCCCATGGCTCCGTCCCTGGCTGCCGGTGATGAGGTGCTTTCGTAGATGACGATGACTACAGGTACTAACTGTTGACAGCAGCAGTGGCAGCGACAACAACCTTGGGTTGCTGGGGTTTCATCTTGTTTGTGAAATTATGATTTCTGGGATGAAGATCAGTTTGTTTAGACATGCAGTATATGTTATTTTAAGTCGGGAATAGGGAAGCCTTAACCTATATGTTTGGTAATTAGGATTGTGTATTATAGAATTAAGATAAGTGTTGTTTAGGACCTTAGGTACTGAAATAATGTATTACAGACCTAATTTTGAGCTTGTTTCATTCTTATATTAGGAGTAATCCAATACTATAATAATCCATAGTCAAATATAATTTAAAAGAGTTTTTAAATTTGAAATCAATTCTATAATTATATTAAACTGATTCTTATTTTAAAATTTGAAAAGTTATTTCTAAAGTTAAAATTAATTGTATTTCAATTAGATTGAAATTAATTAGTTAGGCTCATTAAAATTAAAAAGTGTTTTTAAAGTAATTAAAAAAGATATTTTTTATTAAATTTATATACCTGAATATATATATATATATATGCAATTTTATGTTTAATGAGACAAATAAAATTAAATTTATCATTAACATATTAAGTGCACGTTAAGAACATAATTATTGTCTTCTATTCTTATGAAAATAAACTGAAGTTATATTTATTGTTAGGCTTGTTGAACAAACTTAAGGTTATTTTAACTCGAATATGTTTAGTCTTATAACAATGAGTCCTATTTAACTAAATTTGTGTGATTTAGATGAGCAAACTCGTAATCATATGAATTTAGAGACAGGGTTAGGAAGAACATATAAAATATGATTTGACAAGAGTTATCACCTAACAGATCTAGGAGTTACATGAGATGTAATTTAGAAAATTGTTATCTACCTAATCTAAATTTAGTTGGTTTGTTGAACAAACTCAAGTCAACTAAATTTGAATGAAATATTAACCCACTAGAGAGATTAGAGTAATGTTTCTGAATAGTAATAAGGGATATCATTTCGAATAAAATAGGTAAAGTAACTAAATGCATAATTAAAGTCTTGATCTTATTTAGTAGTCATGATATATAACCAATTACTTGTTTTTCTTACATTTATATTTTGTTGTGAGTGTAAATTACCTTTGTTTAGTGTAGTTGATACTAAGATGTTAATAAACTAAATTTATTGGAAACGTGTTAGGTTTGAGAACATTTTTCAAAGATAGATAGACAAAAGTTTTATGTCCTTATATGATTTTCCTATAATCCATGTTGATGATTTAGTGATAAAGTTTTAGAGATATTTCAAAATTATGCAGATGATAAAATATAATGACATTTTTAGTAGACTAATGTCCCAAAAACTTTGATGACAAAATGGAAGATATATGTTAACACTATGATAACACAATGCAATAGGTTGCATGGAGTAGAGTTGAAAAGTATGGTACCTTGATGAAATTATTCCATTCAATTTAGCTTACTAAAATCATAAATATGGACTACAATTGAAGGCATTTTTCTATAATATGATATGATAATAGTATGATATGATAATAGTTGTTGTTAGAAAAAAAATTACATGACTTTTCTTACCTCTATGTGATTTGATAGATATCATATGTATTTCGAGTTCATAGTTATGACTATTTGATAGTGAATTTGGATTCAACATTATTAATGTTCAAGGTATGATAAGAACTAAGTCCTTGAGTAAATATAGTAAATCCAAATTTATACAAATATTTTGTATATATTGGATCAAAGGAGACTTATGGTTAACATAAGTGACATTAAATTGTTAAATTTATACATGTGATGTATTGGAAGTAATAACAATCCATAAAACAATGATACTTGCATTTCATTATATTACTGATGACTTTATGTGATATAGTCATATGTATTAAATGAAATATTGATTTAAAATTTTGAAAGGTTCAAATTATTTAAATCTAAGTAGAAATTAAGCATTGAGAATGCTAAAGTAGAAATTAAGCATTGAGAATGCTAAAGTACTTTGATGAGATTGATGGAGTAACATTCAATTTTTTGGTTATCTATAGGGAATGAAATTCTCTGGTGAATATTTCAACAATTAAATTTTATAAAAAATATTCATTTACAAAAGGAGAAAAATGAAATATGAGATATTATATGATACAATATTTATTTTTTCTATAGTTAAGTCTAGTACTACAACGTATCTTTGAAAGTTTCAATTAAATCAATTAGTAAGATTTCATATTAGATATGAGCGCCAAGACTTTGAAAGAGTCAAAGCTAATGATTTTGGGATATGTTGTTTAGTTGAAGTATGTATTGTCAAATAAATTTTAAACTAAACTGGATAATAAAAGGTTATCAAAGATCTAAAAAGTTAGATATAATTTTCCGTATCCTATTGAGTAAGATGTTTGTTTCAATGTATACTTATAAAAGAATGGTTAGCAAGATAAGTAATGGGAGTAAATGAAATTAAGAAGTTCAAACCTTATGATAATGCATCCAATTGGAATTAGTTCCTTTATTGATACATTTGATGTATATTTGAAAGGCTATGAGATGTTGAAAGATTCACTTTCATGATGAATTTAAAGAGTTTATTTTAGAGATGTTGAAATATTCACTTTCATGATGAATTCAAAGAATTTATTTTAAAAATGATTGTAAATTTATCATGTCTATAAAAAGGTTAGTAAGAGTATAGTTGTCATTTTCAATGAGAGTATGTAGAGACATATTGCTCATAGAGGATAACAACTCAGTTATAAGAATTAGATTTACAAAGACAAACATGAAAGTTGTATACCTATTTTAGGTCCAAGTACATAGATAATGTACTAAAAGTGTTTAGTATTTGAGATATCTGATACTTGTAAAGCATTTAGAGATATTTGTTATTTTATATATAAGTTGATATTTGAGTTCAATGTTATATAGATATTAACTTTAGAAATAAATCTTAATTAAGGTATATTTTACTTATAACAATATTGCTTTGAGATTGGAGATGTTTCAATGTAACATTAATTGCTAATCAGGCCAAATCCATTTTTCATTTAGTGATATGATTAATTGTATTAATAAGTTCTATAATAAACTTAGTAATGTTCCTTGCATTGTTGAGACAATATTGTAACATAGAACATTAGAACGATTAGATATGCAAAAGGAGCTAAGATCTCATCAAAGATTTAAGTATGTATTTAGACAGTTTCTCTTAATTATGATAATGATTAAGACTAAAGTTTTAATATTTAAGCAAGTGGTCATTATAGAAAATCTTGTAAACTCTCACTAAACCATTGTCCCAGCAGTAGCATGAGCATCATATTGTAAATGGTATAACATACTTAAATAATTGGCTTAACACACATGGTAAATTGTTGATTTGTGCCTTATAACCAATTGGTTGGTTGTAATTTAGTGACATAATTATCTAAGAACTTTCTTTACTTATACATATTCAAATGTATATAGTAAAGTCCATGAGATAAATATGTGTTGCAAATAAAATTATGATGAGATTATAATTATGAGATTCATGTTTTATGTATTATCCTTAAATTATTCATAGTCATTATTTTATAAATACAAGACATTAATAGAACGCAAAAATACTAGTATATGTTATGTTTCTTCCTTATAAAGAAAGTAGTCGATCTTATAAACTAAAGTATGAAGGTAATTAAACAAATATGTGAGTGCTTGTTAGAAAACCAGTTCACTGAACTAACACATATGAGAAATCCATTTAAAAGAATACTTATATGTCTATGAAAATTCTCATTATGATGAATGTATAAGTAATCTTTTAATTATCTCATATAAGGATTGTTATGTTTTGATATTACTTGTGACTTATTATAGTCAAGGATAATCATTTGGTAGTTATTGGATATACCATAAATTATCTGGACATACATGAGTAATCAATATAAGATTTATTAACCTAAAGTAATTAGGGAGAATGTTTCATTGTTCTCTATTAGTAGTAATATGGGAAATCCTAGGCCAAGCTAGAATGACGCTTCAAAAATAATTTTCAAATGTCATTAATTGAATCAATTACTAACGGTGGAGAATTAATATGATTATGTCTAATTGGAATATTGCTTGATAAAATGATTGTATTGTATGAAAAATCATGCAAGGAAAGGTTATCTAAAAACATTTTAACATTACTAAAAATCTGATGGTCATAACTAATATTGATCTATGAATATAAATTATTTAAATAGAGAGTTAAAAATAAATTAAATGAGTTTAATTTATATAATCCTAAATTTGTTTTAGGGTTACAATTTATGTCTTTTACCAATATATTTAGGAACCTAATAAATCGCACACAAAGAATAGATTGAAGAGAGAAAATGTGTTTAGATATTTAATAGATAAAGATTAGTATGAAATATTGAATCTTATTTGGACATAATTAGTATTTAATTAGAATTAATTATAATTCTATTTAAAGTTTAATTGAAATTAGAAAACTTTATTTTAGTAAAATGTCCAAAAGTTATTATAAATAGGTTAAGGGCTTCTTACTAAACCTTCTTTACACAACTTGTAGAGTTCTCTCAATTTATTCTGTGGATACTGTTAGAGGTCAAACACTTTTATGGTACAGTAGTTAAGATTAGCCGATTTCATAAATGGTTCAAAAGAACCAACAAGAAAAAAAGATCAAACATTTGATTTTCAAGTGATTAAAGTGAAAAAATTTTATAATTACTCTGTTGCGCGTGGAATTAGATACTGCTATGATTTTTCAAGAGGTTGATGTCCATGTTACTTGGTGTATAAGATATGAGAAACCTCTCTTCATGAAGTATGAATAACCAAGCCAATACGTTGTCGATTTATCATTTAAGCATGTGGTGTAGTGACTTTGATGGTTATGCTAAGTGAACCTCATCCTAGTTCGATGGTTAACTGAATTACGGGGAAGGAAAAAGGCATGCTATAGTTATTCCACTAAGAATCAAAAGGGCATAGGACCATTTGTACACTACTAGAGACCATGTTAGATGCAGATATTATTTATTAATACACATTGATCTTATACGACTGTCAGATGAGAACATGTGCATTAATATAAGAAGAAAAGATGAATTAAGTCAAAACAAATGAATATAGTCATTAAAGCATAGCCGATTTGCAAATAAGTTTGCACCAAAGATACCCTTTTGACTTTTTTTAAATAAAAAAGGAAAATTAGTATAAATAAAGAAAAAATTTTACAAGGTCATCAAAAGGAAAAACGTTATATACAACACAGAAGAAGAGCTAGCAGAAAAAAAACAGCTACCACGTCAAAAAGAGCCTAACGAGAGCTCCCATCTAGCAACTATAGACGTAAGGCATGACAAACATTAGAGCTACAAGGAACTTTCTTAGTCAAAATTAACTCCCGAACTTCAGAGATAATTAAGCAGGTCAAAGATACCCTTTTGACTTTGAACTAAGCAACGTATATAAAATTGGGTTTGATCCGGATCATTGGTAACATGAAGCATCAATTTCAACGAAAAGCAAGGAGTACCTACCTATTTATCACGCCAAGCTACCATACAGAAGGTTTTGAATTGTATAAAGAAAATACATTTTCTTTATATTTAGATATTTATTTGATTTGTACACGTGGACCGACGAATGTGTAGCAGTTCTTGATCCCAAACAACGCTTTCCAAACTTATCTGGCCAGCAGAATAAACAATAATATTGATTATTGACTAGAAGCTCAAACCAAAGAGCATAAGCTAGAAAAAAGAAATATACTAAAGCCATTCAAGCTTGAAAACTGCACATTAATAAAATTAGGCCTTATTTGGCAAACAACGAATTACCTTAGCTGTTAGTTGTTAGCTAATTTGACCAGTAAATAACATCAGCTGTTTATTAAAGATGTTTAGTAAAATTAGCTATTTAGTATTAGCTGTTGATGTGTAAAATGACTTATCAGGCATGATTTTAAAAAAAATTATAAAGACATGAATACTATATTTCTTAGTATTTCGTTGAATATTCTTATAAGAATTTACATTTAAATACTTAATTTTGCAAAAGTTAAGTTTAAAACTTTTATAAAAATAAAAATAAAAATAAAAATAAAATAATAATAATAATAATAATAATAATAATAATAATAATAATAATAACCTAACACTAAATTCTCTATTAATATCGAATGATGCAATGAGCTACATTATATTAGCATTTTTCATATCACATGTATGAATTTTACTATTTAATAAATTAAAAATATCTATAATTATAGTATGATACATATACGATATATAGTAGTTATATACAAAAATATTTATTTGATGTAACTCTTTATGTTCAAAACTTATTATTATGATATTTTTAAATATAAAATAATATTATAAAATTAAATATAGATTAAAAAGTTTAATCAAATCTTTTATTATATTCTTCCAAACTACACGATATAATTGTATGATAAAAAAAGATAATTTTGAAAACACACAGAGCAAAAGTAGAGAGTAAAGTAGAGGGCGATATTGTCATTAGATAAACAGCTAACTTCAAAAGTTCCTCTTATGGAACTTTTAGAAATCAGCTAAATAAGCTAATCAATAAGTTATTCATCAAACATATCAATAACTTTTTAAGGTGGTCAAAAAATTAATTTTTAGTCAATAAACTAAAACAAAACTAATAAGCTGATTGTCAAACGCCACATGCCCATACAAGTTGATCTTTTGGATGTGACATATGTTTTGGGATTGGAAATAAATTAGAATTTTGAAAACCCCACTTAATTTATGACTTTTTGGTGAGCTCCTCCAATGCCCTTTTCTGATTCTAGCGGCTCAAGAATAGAAGCAGTGTGTATGTGTGGAGGCTAACTTTTGCTCCTGGAAATTGAAGCTGCATGACTAGAAATTAGAAAATGAAAGATGCAGCTTTTTGACATTTCCACGCTCTTAAAAAACAAAGACACGTCAGAAACAAACTACAATTCAAGAGCTTTCTGCTCTCTCCTAGTCATCTTATCTTAGTTCAGATTGAATAAGTTGACAAGAAAAAATAAAACGGGACTAAGTGCCTGTTTGAATGGGCTTATTTCAGTAAAATTTTTGTTAGTAGAGCTTTTCTGAGAAGTCAGTTGACTATTTGGCCGTCAATTAAAAAAACAGTTTTTTTGAAAGAGTTTCATACAGTAGACTGTTTGGCAACATAAAATAAAAAGCACTTTTGTTAATTTTAACTATACTTTATTTTATAATAAAAATTATTTTTACATATAAATAATATTTAAAGTATATTAAACAATATACAAATTACAATATATATTAGGTTTACATTTGATTTGAAATAATTCAACTACTATTAGGTCTTTCATGAATGAAATGAATTGACCAGCGGATTAAATTAGCTGCTTGTTAAAGATGTTTGATAAAATTAGTTGTTTATGTATAAAATGACTTATAAAGACATGACTTTAAAAAAATATAAGAATATGAATATTATATATCTTAGTATTTCAATAAAAATTCTTATAAGAATTTAGATTTTAAATATTTAACTTTACAAAAATTAAGTTTATAACTCTAGTAAAAAAAATATAGAACATATAATAATAATTATTATTATGACAATAATAATAATAATAATTATTATTATTATAACAACAACAAAATCAACGGTAATAACAACAATAATAAAATGAGTACCTTGTTACTTGAGTTTGCAAAATAAGATGGAGTACCTTGTTAATTGAGTTTGCAAAGATAAAAAGGTGTGACTAATCTTACCTGATAGCAAAAATTGCAACCTAGTTTTAAAACAGGAATCCTGCTGCATAATTGTTAGAAATCTACGAAGATCTTAACAAAAATGATATATATGCTTAGAGGTACAATTTACATTCGAAGGAATGAATTGCTAGGAATTGCTAGGAATGAATTGCTATGAATTCCTCCGATAATGCAAATAACGTAAAATATCGAGTCTTTTACTAGTGCTAGTATGTCTAGCTATTGACAAAGATCAACAAGAAATGAATTGCTATGAATACGAAGGTGCTGCACTTCTAGAAGAGTATGTTGAGATAAGAGCACAATCCATGTATTCGTCATAAACCGACTAAAAGTGTACTTGCCATCACTTGCGTTTGGTCTCGCGGTATAAGGAATTTTAGATCCAACAAGATAAGGTTAGGCCCATGTCTTCATCATAAACCGACTAAAAGTGTACGATAGACACACACTAGTTCTTTCCTAATGTTTGATTGGTTCCGAACTTCTTTAGTAAAAATATATTTTGAGAAAGATATTTAATTATTTGACAATATTAAATCGTTGATAATTATATTTAATAATTAACCGATTAGATTAGTAGATTTAATCTAATTCATCATTTTTCAAAACGTTAGCGTTTTGTTTCAACATTTGAAAAATTAGAAAATAAAAATACGATTGTGTCTGAAAATTATTATAAATTATAAAAAAGGAGAGATAGAGATAGATAATTATGTTTTTAAAGAATCATAACATAAATTATTAAAGAAGTCAATTTTATGTTGCTTATTTGTTCTTTATTATTAAATAAGCATTATTATTTTACATGAAGTTCCTAATTTTAAATTTTGAGTTTTTTTTAGAAGCAAAAATTTGAGTTAACAATGACGTCAATTTATTAAAAAAAAGAAAATGAAGGAAAACTTCAAGTCTACCGAGACTGCTACTTTACCTACGAGGCTACAAAAGTTGACTTTCTGTCCGATTGGACATTGTATTTAACAATCCAAATTGAAATTGACATCACCGTAAAATTTTTTATTTCTTAGGAAACCAAGGTACAGTAGATCGTTTAAATACTTGAATAAAGTAGCGTATTGTTAAAACTCAAGTTGTAGGTGAGTTAGTAAGGGACTCTCTTAGTTTAAGTGAAGTCGTAGGTTCAAACCTCTCTCATGTATGCAGTCGTTTAAAACTTGAGACCAGAGCTTTATCTTCCGCAAGAGATTTACTTGACTCGAGCGGGGATTAGTCTAAATGTGAATAACTTAAAAGAGCCTTCTCATAATTATAATATGCTTAAGACAACTCGTGGGATTAAAAAAAAAAGTAGCATATTGTTAAATCTCCTATTCGGATGGATTCTTTAATGTTTTTACACGGTAGTTTTTAGTTTGGACTATTTTACTGTACTGTACAGGAGAGGACCGTCTTCGCTCTTAATTTCTTAATTACCGTACCGTCGATTTCATTTTTTGCCTATAAATTGCTCTCCTTAATTTCTGGGGGAAAAAAGGGGAAAACAAACAAAAAGATAATTAGAAAAGAAAAGCGAGAAAACGAAACGTTTCTCTGAAATGGTTGGATTCATAATAGCAGAAGACGAAGATCAGTTGGATTTCGGTTTCGGTTCTCTCTCAGAAAATTTTTGAAATCATCGCTCCCTCTCGACGGCATCGCGCACACACTGTGTGTGAAAGTTTGGTCTTTATTTGCACCTCTCTCTGTGGCGTTCGCTCTCTGGTCTCTGAAGACTGCGGCGTTCGTGACATGGCCGACGCGCTCTCCGCGATTCCGGCCTCCGTCATCCGTAATCTCTCCGACAAGCTCTACGAGAAGCGCAAGAATGCGGCTCTCGAGGTATGGAAGTTTATTTTTCTCTCTCTTTTCGAGGTGGTTGGTTGTGATTTCTAGGGTTTTGAAATGGTTTTTGATTTTTGAATTTGTGTGTTTTGTTTAGCTTGAGGGGGTAGTGAAGCAGCTGTCGACTATTGGAGATCACGAGAAGATATCGGCCGTGATCAATTTGTTGACCACGGAGTTCACCTACTCGCCGCAGGCCAACCAGCGTAAGGTTCGTTTTCCATTGAGATTAACGGATAATTTCAGTTATGTATGGGGATTTATGAATTTTCTTTTACCTTCGGTTATTCTGGTTTCTGAAACTTCTGTTGAAAAATATAATTAACTGTAGGGAGGATTGATAGGACTAGCTGCTGCTACAGTAGGGTTGAGTAGTGAAGCAGCCCAACATCTTGAAGTAAGTGACCTGACGTGCTTCTCTATGTACTTTCATACTTTTGTTTCTTCTTATTCTTATTAGTCTTATGTCATTGGTGTCTTCTTGATTATTTTTAGCATAATAAAGTTTCACATTTTGGGTCCTTGGGGTCCAAATACATCAATGGGGTGCATCAAGAACTATGGATATGCGATTAGGGTAGAAATTATGTTGGCCCATGCGTGGATTCCTACTTATATACGATGCAGACTGAAGAATCTGGAGAGTTTGATTGTTTCAAAAGTTATTATGACTGGAAAGCGATGGTGCCTCTTAGGACAGGAGTAAGAATAATGAGAGGGAGACATAGGCATACATTCCTTTCAGAATTACTTTTGGAGATTTTGTGTTCCAGCAATTGAAGGCTTGGGAAAATGATATGGTCAAGCAGATATTTCCAGAGATTCTGGAGCCATTTTCTCTATGCTAGCAATTCCGTTTCACGAGAAGAACAAGATGCATCTAATGACCCCGAAATAATTCAAGAATTTTTGCTATTCTAGGATCTACCTTAGGGTCCTAAGTTCAAAATAATTCAATTTAGCTAAGTGATAATATGGAGCTTGTTTGGTCATGTTAGAAGTGGGGATATTAATGTGATTTTTGTGCCCAGTAGAAGACGAATACTGCCAACTATCATTTTGTGGAATATATATTTCTTGTTTTCTCTCTTCTTATGAAGGTGCTTGCCATACTTGAAATTGTGATAATTGGGAGTGACAATACTGGGAATGCATGAAGGATTTAGGAAGTCTACTGTAATTGTTTGCATACTGCTCTGCAGTTATTTTATAATTATTCTGATTTATTATCTATTCTTATTGTGCATTAGATTAGTTCAGCCACAGTCCATACTTCCAATTTTTGTGAACTAGTGGGGACAAACAATATGCAAACATTTATTCCATTTATTGTTTATTTTGTTCCAGACTTTTAGTGCATGTTTATTTCATTTGACAAAGAAAATTGTTTTCCATCTAATTCTTGTCTCTCTAAAGTTCTTTTCTTTTTCCTTATTCTGGTGCATCTATTTAGCAAATTGTGCCGCCTGTGCTTAATTCATTTTCTGACCAAGACAGTAGAGTTCGCTATTATGCTTGTGAAGCTCTGTATAACATTGCCAAGGTGAGACAAGGATTTTGTAAGTTAAATTGATATTCTTTTCTGTCGGTTTCTTGGATTTTAAGTTTCTCTTGCGTATTAATTTGCAGGTGGTTAGAGGAGATTTTATCGTATTTTTTAATCAGATTTTTGATGCCTTGTGTAAACTTTCTGCGGACTCAGATGCCAATGTACAAAGTGCAGCCCACCTTTTGGATCGTCTTGTAAAGGTATGGATCCAAATTCAGCTGATACTTGTATATATTGAATAAAACATGACACTTGAATTTCTACCTCATATTCTATAATGATAATGCAGGATATCGTTACTGAAAGTGATCAGTTCAGGTGCGCTGTGTTGGATATATGACCAACAGATCAAAAAAGATTGTAAGATGCATTGAAAATGAACAATTCTATTTATATTTTTCTTTCTTGCTGTTTTCATTGTCAGCATTGAAGAATTTATACCTTTGTTGAGAGAGCGCATGAATGTCCTAAATCCATACGTCCGTCAGTTTTTGGTGGGATGGATCACTGTGTTGGACAGTGTTCCAGATATAGATATGCTTGGTTTTCTTCCAGATTTTCTTGATGGTAAATGAAACTTTGGCAGTTGATAAAATCCTTTTGCAGGACAGTTAAAATATGACCGATCAACTTATTATTTCACTGAATCTCAGGTTTGTTCAACATGTTGAGTGATTCAAGCCATGAGATACGTCAACAAGCTGATGCTGCTCTTTCGGAGTTTCTCCAGGAGATTAAGAACTCCCCAGTAAGACTTCTCTTGATGTTAATTCCCATTAGTTTCTATATCTTTGTCATTTGCTGTTAGAAACTTATGCAAGCACTGCTTTTCGATGTCTATATTTTATGTGTGTATTTGTGCACGTGTTTAAACACGCAGGAGCTTTTATCTTTTAACTACTGAAACATTCTTATTGCATCAATTGTTTTGACATAAAAACAAATCTTTTTGTTCATTTTCAATTTTCTGACTCGAACAGTGCTACTCTTGAAGTCTGTAGATTATGGTCGCATGGCTGAAATATTGGTGCAAAGGGCAGCTTCTCCTGATGAATTCACCCGTTTAACGGCTATCACATGGGTAAGAAGATTCAACATGCTAAGTAGTTGCTTTTAGCTTATAAAGGAGAGGTTCTTATACTGTCGTATGTTTGACTCTTTATGGACAGATATGCTTAACAAACATCTATAAACATATATACACATATGCTCGGACAATTATCGACATTTTAATTTGTCTTGAATACCAGCTTAAGCATCTGTCAATGTGGATGCATATGTGCTTTCCTTTTTGCTTAGAATTCATACCCTAAACTTACTAAGAAAACATTTTGAATTGTATTGATAATTCTTTTATGCTTGCCTTATCATTTCAACATTTTATTTTCATTCTAATATGCAGATAAATGAGTTTGTAAAACTTGGTGGGGACCAACTTGTTCCTTATTATGCGGACATACTGGGAGCCATTCTTCCTTGTATATCTGACAAAGAAGAGAAAATCAGAGTGGTAAGGTGGATTGAAGACTTTCAAAAGAATCTGGTTGACCTGCTAAGCATGTCATGTTAATGCTTAATTTGTTCCCTAATTTTTTTCCGTTTGCTCTCTCTTTCTTGGCATAAGGTTGCCCGTGAAACCAACGAAGAACTTCGTGCAATCAAAGCTGATCCTGCAGAAGGTTTTGATGTTGGGGCAATCCTTTCCATTGCAAGGAGGTGTTGCTTTTATCACCTGAGAATAATAATAGAGAAAACAGAACAGAATACCTATTTGCACTCACACTGCTGCCTCAGGAGGGGAATAGTAGACATGCTTAGTTTTGGCTTTCCCTAAATTGCAGAATTTCTAGAAAGTTGGTGTTGTAATCATTGTTGTCTTGTTTAACTCAGGCAATTACAAAGTGAATGGGAGGCTACTCGAATAGAGGCGTTGCATTGGATATCAACCCTTTTAAACCGTCATCGTGCTGAGGTAGATTTACTTTCCACTCTTCTATTTCTTATTTTCTCCTCCTACTTTTTTGTTATCTAGCCATTGTTATTTTATGTCATGGTGAAGTATTTAATTCAAGATCTTCAGTTGGATAGCCTGATGGAGAAAAAAAATGCAGTAAGTGATTGAAGCAGCTGAAACTTGTCACTTTCTTGGTCATGCCCTTTGATCAGAAAGATGCCATTGTATCTGTCATCATCAGTTATTGCAGTAGAATGTTTATGGCTCTTATAAATGAATGGTCTGCTTTGACCAACATATTGCTTAGGACCTAAGGTTTTTCAATGATTGTTGTCGACCCTAATAATCTTCTTCATTGATATACATAATTGCCTATGTTTTTTCATTTGGTTTCATCAGGAGGTATGACAAAAATAGTTGGTAAATTTGTGACGTGGTGTTTGGGACTACACCTGTAGGACAGCACGTAAAAAGATCCAATTTCACCAAGCCATGTGGCATCTAAGCTGTTTCTGGTGACACTGAAACCACTTGGGATTTAGATTCTAGTAATGTTTACTGAAAGAACAAAAGCTTGTTTTGGAGATTGCTTTTATCACTTCTTTGAGTTCTTCATTTGAGTAAATTTTCACTAAATCTGAATTTATCTCAGTGTTGAAAATTGATTTTTAATGCTACATAGTTGAACTCTTTGTGAAACAGGTATTATGTTTTTTGAATGACATATTTGATACCCTTCTGAAAGCACTATCAGATCCTTCTGATGAGGTAATATTCTACTTCTGCTGTAGACTATTTTCTTTGATTCACACTCTGGTTGTTGGTTGTGAACTATCTTTTGAGATATTGGTTTGTTGGTGATTGTGTCAGTGATTTTTGGGAAGTTTTGAGTGCGCTACTTTTAAAAGATCTTAACAGTTCAAGCATCCAGAATGTTGTTTGGACTAGACTTTTATTGTCTTTATGGGTTTTGGATATGATGTTGCTGTTCTTACTGTTTTCACCAGGTGGTACTTCTCGTTCTGGAGATCCATGCATGCATAGCAAAAGATCTACAACATTTCCGCCAACTTGTTGTTTTTTTGGCGCATAATTTTCGTGTTGATAATTCTCTTCTGGAGAAGTGAGTGTTTTTCCATGTTTATTCTCTTAACTTTTAACAGTTGATCAGGCTTTTAGCAGAATTTTATTGTTTACTCCAAATGACATCTTATTGTATTCATTTTTGTTTTCTTAGACGTGGTGCTTTGATAATCCGACGACTCTGTGTGCTTTTAGATGCCGAAAGAGTCTACCGTGAACTGTCCACTATCCTAGAAGGGGAAGCTGACTTGGATTTTGCATCTATCATGGTGCAGGTGTGATCATCTTCTGCAAATTGATTGGCAATGCATTTAATATCTTCTGGAAGCAAATCAACTTGCAATTTACAGTATTCTGAAATTAAGCAGTGGACAACTGATTGCGCAAATACTTTTAGTGCCTCTTGAGAATTTTACAAATTCAGCATCTTAAAAAATTGGCTTCTATAGTTGCATTGAAATGCGACATCACTTATATTTTGACCAAGATTCACATGTTTTTCTTTCAACAGTGATGTTAACTTTCTTTGCTGATAATCTGCAGGCGCTAAATTTAATTTTACTCACATCCTCTGAGTTATCTGACCTTCGAGATCTTTTAAAGCAATCACTGGTGAATTCTGCTGGGAAAGACTTGTTCATTTGTTTATATGCTTCATGGTGCCATTCGCCTATGGCAATTATAAGTCTTTGCTTGTTAGCTCAGGTATAGAACATGTTTCATTACTCCTCCTCCTTATGATCTGATCATTAATAATGTTATTAAAGTTTTATGATTGGTTTTGTGTGTGCCCCTTTCCTTTTTTCATTTTCCAGATTTACCAGCATGCAAGTTCTGTGATTCAGTCTCTAGTAGAGGAGGATATCAACGTCAAATTCCTGGTTCAACTCGATAAATTGATTCGTTTGCTAGAAACGCCAATATTTGCTTACCTAAGATTGCAGGTGCATATTATTCAAAAGACAAAGTTAGAACCAGTTGGCCTAATTATTCTGCTGTCTCTGTCTTGCTTTTAGGTGAATTAGGAATTCTTATGTGTATATTTTCTCATATCATTCAGTTTGCAACTACTTTTCTACTTTACTATTGCATGGACATGTCTGGACTAGTGGTTTGGGTTAAAAGCTTAGATGCTGATTGAAATCAGGGTCACTACCTTCATATGCTGTCTTGCTTGAAGAGTTCATAGATAATTTTTATATGGTTTGGTATTTTATATTTTCTTCTCAAGTTTGTTAGAATCAGTGGAGCCCTTTTATCAGGGATGTTTAAATGAACTTTTACATGATGCTTGATCATTTAGGCTTGGATATTTTGTATTTTTGGTCTGAATTTTGTTGGCTTGATTGATGGAGAAAAGCACTCACTTGTTTCAATTTTATGCTTGTTTAGTTGAAATCTAGATATTTTACCAACTCTCAGCCACTTTACGGTTCTTGCAGCTTCTTGAACCCGTAAGATATACGTGGTTGTTAAAAGCCTTGTATGGTCTTCTTATGTTACTTCCTCAGGTATGCCTGAAAAGTTGCATACTACTTCCTACAGATGTATACCTTGTCTAGTTTGCAAAAGGATGCATTTTCGTTTGCATATATCGTTACTTGCTTTATTTATGTTGAATGCTGTCATTCACTCGAACATGCATCATATTAGGCTAATGTTAAAGATTCTTGCGCATGGAGAGTAATTGGAAAGGGTTCTACTGCCACTGATGAATTGTCTCATAATGTGATATGCTTTTGGAGTACAATGAAGAAATAAAAGAGAAGCAATTTCTGTTAAGCATCTTTAATATTGTGATAACCATATGAGCATTGAAAGTTTTAATTCTAGCCTTTTCACTGAATAATTTTGTGGATTTCTTGATAAATGAAATTTGGGAGTTCTACAATCAAAGCAATGAATTGTGGCTGTAAGGTAAGCTGTCTTCTTAACACTTGAAAATGCTAAAGGAGCACGAGGGAAATCTGTTTAAGTTGAAACTCTTATAGAAAGTCAGAACCAAGGAAACTGGAATCTGGTGGCATTAAAGTGTGCAGGTAGGACAGTTCATGATCACTTCGTACGCAACCTTTTCAGTAAGGTTGCAGCTGCTGCTGCTGCTGCTACTGAGTTTCTTGATGTCATGGAACCGAAAATTCTTACCTCAGTGTTAACAATATAGTAACTAAATGTTCAACTAATTTAGTATATTTGAAATGCTTTATGGTTTTAAAGGTTTGTAATGTTTGTTGCAATTGGCTGTTCTTTCTTCAAAAAATTTTAGTGCAACAGGAGTAATCAAACATAGGTAGCAGTATAACGTTTCTTATATGCTTTTATATATCATTTTTGTATGCAGCAAAGTGCTGCTTTTAAGATACTACAGACTCGATTAAAAGCTGTACCTTCATATTCATTCAATGGTGAGCAAATCAAGCGAACGTCTTCAGGGAATCCCTACACACAAATGCTGCATCATATTCCAAGTGGATCACATATCTCTGAGGATGGTGATGTTAACTTGGATGTCGGGAATTCTAGTTCGCATGGTGGAATTAACTTTGCTTTAAGACTGCAGCAGTTTGAACAAATGCAACGGCAGCATCGCATGCATGCTAAAACAGCACAGGCACGTTCTCGCAACAATTCTATGTCGTTGAAGGTTTCGTAATATTATTTTGTGCTTTCTTGTGATCTTTATTATTTCTTGATTTGTTAAGTCCTTGTAATTATTTTAGCTTAGAGCAAGCATTTTCATGTTGACTGGTGATGAGAGTCAAAATGATGGGAATATCTGGCGTAACATTTGTTATAATCTAATGTGAGGCTTAATTTAGTGAATCATCATTTCGTCACATTACTTCTCTTTGTTTTTTGTGATTTCAATAAAAGGTACAATGTAGCAGAATTGACTTTCCTCAATATAAAAGGCATTATGCTCAGCAATGTGATTGTCAGTTAAATTGGTAACTTAAAGTGATGTACAGAGCATTATATTCTCTCTATCCTGGTATCTATTTCTTTGAGCGAGTGCATCATCATATTTCAAGTATATTGCAGTACCTTGCATTCAACTAAACATACATTAGTAAACGTGAGTGATTTAGTTGGTGTTGGCTATACTGCAAGTGGTATGACTCATCTTATGGTCTAGGAATGGAGAATTTTAAAATGAAGCTTGGTATTCATTTGGCTGGTATAGTATCGGGTTGCATTTGTTGCCTCTCCAGTTCATAAAATCTGACTGCTCATTCTGCCTTTAATTGGTCGATGATCTTGTGTCCATATGTATATATTTATTTACCTTTTTGCAGTATTTACTTTTGTACACTGCGTCTAAGTTTGGAATTGTTGCGTGCTGTCGTCTGCAGGAAGTACAAAGAATAGAAGAGCACCGTCGACAACCTTTGCTTTTGGAAATGAGTGGCCCTCCCTCAAGATCATCTAGAAGAGGTCCAGGACAGATGCAACTCTAATTATGTATGCTGCGTCCTGGATTTGAATCTAGAGTCGATTGGCATTCTGATCTCAACATAGAGGAGACATGGACGAGGTATCCTATAATTTGTATAATTGTATATCTTAGATTGTTCTATTGAATTTGTGGAGGCTGAGATGGTAAAAAGTTGGGTTTTGATTTTAGTTGAGCTTAGGCTTTCCTGAGCAATTCTTTTACTTCTGTAACAATGTATACCCATGTGGTTCTGTTGTTTTTTAATTGAAAGCCATATGGGCCTTAGAGCAAAATACTTCAGAGAATGCAGTTTGGCTGAATAATTTAGCAGCTGTTACAGTTACCTAGTCCAAATAATTAAAAAAATATAAATGTAGGCCAATTCATCTAAGCATCAATTCTTCAACAACTTTGTGCTTGTTAGCTGACGTATTTAGTTGATTTCTGATCCAACGGATTTGCTATTGTACCTCGTCTGACTTCCCATTATCTTCACCAAACATGGTGACTACACAGTTAACTGAAACATAGCTAACCTAACATCAACAGTGAGGCTTCAGAAGTGGCTGATAATATTGACACCAAAAAATGACCGGTAATACACTACAGAAACGCTACACTTACAACTGAAATTATTGTAATAAAAATTTTATTTGTCTTATTTTCTTGACTTTATTGCTTTTTATTTGTTTTCTTAAATGGTAAAAATGTATTTTGGTTCTTACTATTTTCATAAAAATTTAAATTTGGAATAAAAACATGCTCATGGTTCAAGTCACTTTACAAGAATTTCACAAATTTTAAAATTATCGAAATCTTTTTGTAGTTTTGAATTTTTGGGAAAATTTCTCTTAAACTTCTATAAAAAATGCATGTTATACAATTAATACATATAGAATAATTAAATATTTGTGACATGATTATTTAATTAGTCTATTAAGTATGATTTAAACTCAATAATTTTACTTAAACTAATTAAAATTTACTGTGTCAAAGAAGGTAAAATAAAGTTGCATGCCTTTAAAGTACCGAAGAGATCTTCGATTCATCACCTGGAGGGTTGAAGTTTTGAGTCTAAGGTTGGTGGATTGTTCGACACTTGAGGTGTAGGTGGAGTTGTTAGGTTCGCCGAATGGTTTTACTGGCTTGCAGTCAATTTCAAAGAGATCCACTTTAAACGACACTATTGGTAGATGGAGGGATGCATAAGCTTTTACGTTTTTTGCATGTAATGTTGAAGACTCTAATTAACCATTTGTGGCTGATTTTATGTTAGCCCTTGATAGTGATTCTTGTAATAAGTAGCACAGGCCCCATTATGGTCTCAGGATCAAACATGAAAGGGTAAAAACGAAGGAATTGCAGAATACCTGGTTTCGGATCCATCCCGACTTTCGTATCAGTTTTCGACATCCAAATGAACTCCGATTATGCCGGGCCTATTGGGAAAGTTGCCCACCGTTGTCCGGTCTATGCCTTTCTACAGTTTGTTTAGTCACGAGCTCTCTTAACGGGTCAGAGGACTTTATGCTCGTGAATCACTGAATAACTGCAAGAGATCTAAACCTTTATATAGCTTCCATATCGGGCTTCCCCATCACAAGGCCGATATGGACCGGGTCCACACTGAAAGGGATCCATTTTCCTCACGGACTTCGACCCACTTAGTTAGATCTTTTATTGGGTCACTTTAGTACCCTTAATCTGGATTGAATTACGTGACTTAACCGTTATAATATTGAAAATCAATATTACAATTAACGACTGTCCATTTACAAAGAGAAGGACAGTAATGCCCTTAACCTAGAGGGCAAAAATGTCCAACAATTCTTCCTTGCATTATAGAGTAGTATGTGTAATTCTCTTTTGATGTCCAATATCTACCTTTATTAGGGATCGTTTTTCCAAAGTCAACATCAGTCTTATTTTAAATCTTGTCTTAACGTAATAGAACTTAATCTGATGTCTATAACCTTGAATTGAATAAGTTTAAAAGTTTGCCACATAAGTCAACAGTGATCGTCGGCTATTGTTGTTTGGCAAAAAAAGAATACATAAGTGACTTCTGTGCTAGTGCACTTATATGCAATAGCTATGGTTTGTTCGAGTGATGATTCTAGTCTAAATAAATGTGGCAGTATATTGATCTTGTGATTAAATTTGTGTATGTTTGGATAGAGATTTATGTATATATACTGTGTTTATCTTGTGATTATAATAAATCTCTTCGAGTGAAGGCAATGACGTCAACTTTGTGGTTCAAGTTTTTTGCTAAATAAGGTGTTTTCCCTATTTTTTTTAAGTATTTCATTACTAGTTGTGCTTAAGAATGTGTATTTGAATAGGAAGTTTTAACCATGTTAGTCAGATTTATCAACTTTTATTACTAGTTCGTCCAAATAAAGGTTTTAATTTATACGATTATGTATAAAAATAATATAAAAAGTGCATTTTAAATTTTATCGTCTTCGTTAAAATATAAGTTAAATCTTAACGTTTTGGAACATTTAAAATAAACTGTAATATTTGTGAACTATTTAATTTAGATCCTAAATAGAAAGAAATATTAATAAAGTTAAGAATTTATCCGTTATGTACTACAAAATTATTATTTTTTGATGTCTATATGAATTTTACCATGCTACGTAAACAGTAGGACTCATACATTTAATTAAACTTAAATTAAATTCGTTGGTTGAATTTAATCCTATTTTTTTCATCCTATCCATCTCATCTTTGTCTACATCGCACTCAATTATTTCTCAGTGGAAAGGATTCATAAACCTAATACCTTAAGGTTTTGGATTGAAGTATGGTGTTAAAGCTCACAAGTATGTTTCATTACTAGGCCCATGATGTAGATCTCCCATAAAAGTGGGCTCCCCAGATCCAACAAACATCACATCCTTTAAAACTGAAAATAAGGAGTGAGCTTTGTGTGCGTTTCTCTATTCACACAAACTCTCCTTCACTCCCTCTCGTACCCCTAAGTCTCTTCTTTAGATCTGATTATTCCATTGCCTTGTGGCAAGGGTATTAAGGTCTTTCATCCTCTCTTGACCCCTCCTGCCCGTTTTTCTCATCCTATTTTAGTCCCTACCATTTCTTTGTTTAGCTACCTGACAGGGGGCGGCTCTTCATTCAAACAATGTAGACACCCAATTTCACTACAAAACAAATAAATCCTATAGAGGATTTTGCTCCTCTACCCTCTGCCTCAACTTCAGTTGTAACTACTGATCCTCTTTCTCCATTACTCCAATCCTCTCTGATGCCACAACCCCCAGCTGTATCACCCTCTCAGCCCTCTTTGGCCAATACCCAGACCTTACCTCCCTCTTTTTCAACTCCTTCGGTGGCGAGGAAAACTTGGAAGCAAGTGGTGGGAGGCTCCTACACAGATCTCTCTCTTCATTTCCGCCCTTCTAAGACTGGAGATGGTTGTGCCATTGTCTCCCTTTATGTGGATATCTTGTAGGAGGGTGTTAAGTCCTAGGAGAACTCTCTTGTAAGTTTTTTTTTGGGACAAAAGAACTGCTTTCCCTGTAATTCAAAGATGAGCTCAATCAGCATTAAAAAATAAAGGTTTTATCCAGGCACTAATAGCAGAGGACAAATATATATTATTCACATTTGCTTCCAATGCTTAAGCATCAAAGGTTGTAGAAGAAGGGCCTTGGCATGTAGCAAATTTCCCACTATTCTTACAGCCTTGGCAGCCAGGTTTTCAAATTGATTGCAAGGAAAAGAGACAGGTTCCAAAGTGGGTCAATCTCTATATGTTGGACAACAAAAGTATTAAGTATGATATCTAGCTTCCTAGGAAAACCTCTATATTTGGATGATAATGTAACGCCCCAAATTAGGGATTAGCATATTAAGCAAATTCAGTCCGATTTACGTTTTGTCTCTTTGACATTTTGGCATGCATTCATGGCATTTTCCGGGTCAATTGGTTTAATGAGATTTCTGATTTGTTTGGACATTATTAATATATTTTTAGTAATTTTTGGATGCTTCAATGATTTTTAGAAATTATTGGTGACGTATTTAGTATGTTGGAACAATTATTTGGAAGTCATTATTTTATGACGGAATTTTTGGTGAATTTTTGGAAGTTGTCTGGAACTTCTGGGAT
>JANKOE010000204.1:13761109-13788903 GCA_026284465.1 Erythroxylum citrifolium
TCGGGAAGTCCCGGTGACAAAAAAGTTTTGTTTTCCGCACCCGGTACATGTGATGTACCACCCGGGATTTTCCTACACACTATACATAATCGCTTTATCTTACTTCATTAAATGAGTCTTTACATTCATCAAGAGGCATTGAAGCTTTTGATTTTAATATAAAAGCCTCTTGATCTTTCAAATAATCTTTAGGGAACATTTTGTTGTTTGCATGAGTCTTTACATTTATCAAGAAGCATTAAAGCTTTTGATTTTATTATAAAAGCCTCTTGATCGTTTAAATAATCTTTGGAGAATATTTTGGGAAGTGTTTTAATCATATTTGGATTAAACAAATTAGTTTTGTGCATTTGAAATTGTTAAAATCATGTTTTGGGAATGATTGCTTAACTTATAATAGTCAGTAGTTGACTGAAATAAGTTAAAGTTGTTAAATTTAATGCATCTTAAGTTTGTAGCAACATTGGTTAGAATATTCGTCAACTAATATGTGCACTGGTCGACCAATGTCTAACAGCTAATGAATCTAGTGTTGTAAGATCAATTAGTATATCATATTGGTCGACTAGCGTGTCGAATATGTAACAGCTAGTTCTTGGCTCCAATAACTATTTTAGGTCCCAAAATATTATAAATAGGTATTTTCTTATTGGTTTTGGAATCAAGAAGGATTTGGGTATTATATACATAAATATGAAAGAGTTTTTCAATCATTTGAGCATTATTGTGTTATGTTTGTGTGAATAAGCCATTTTGAGTTATCAAGTAAATAAGTAAGATAATTTTAAGCTATAATCTTTTGTTGGAGTGTTGGATTTTGTACATGGGAGTGTTCCAAGTTAAATTAAGATTTCTCTTCACCTTGGAAGAATATTGTAAAAGGGGTTCCTTTGTACAAAGAAAGATTGTGCAAAGATTATTCTTTATCTTAAAAGAAGAACTATAATCGAATTGCAAGAAGAGTCTTAGGAGTAGATGTAAGCAAGGAATTTTTTTTCTAGACCACTATAAATTGGTTTATATTCTCTCCTCCCTATCATCTTTAAATTATTGTTTAATTATTTTTATTAATTTATATTAAGAAATTTCCTTTTTTTATTTTGATTATTGTTAATTGATTACGTTAGTTTGTTGAATTTTATAAATACCCAATTGACCCCCCCCCCCCCCTCTTTGGTGCAGTTAGGGACTAACATTATGTATTCAAATTCATATAGATATTGACTTTAGTTTGAGAGAAGTAAAGAAACTATAATTAACGTATATTTTAATTAGAATAATATTATTTTGAGCCAAAATGTTCGAATATAATATCAATTGGTAATCAAGTCATAATATAATTTATATTTAATGGAAATGATTGTTTTGATCAATAAGTTCTTTAATGAACATACTATAGTTCCTTGCATTGTTAAAATAGTAATGAATTGTAGAACATTAGAGTCGTTAGGTGTGTAAAAGGAGTTAAGCTCTCATTAAAGATCAAAGTATGTATTTAAACAATTTCTTTTAATTATAATGGTAACTGAGATCAAAGATGTAAGGTTCAAGCTACTACTCACTAGGTGTGTGATAAACTCATATTTTCACATGTGTTTAGGACTTAATTCATAGTCTTTTACCTTCCTTTTATGTTCATCTATGGCTGGTTTATCATGTTTTAGCATTATTTGAGGTTCATTGATGTAAAATGCATAAATGACACAAATAGACTTGAATTGCATTGTTTTTGAGTTGCCGACAGATTTGACCTCTAGTCATTGTTGGAGTTGAAAAAAAACAACAGTCCAAGAAAAAATTAACAGAGGCTTAGGCGTGAATTAAGCCACAAAAGAAGGCGTGAACATGGACATGAAATCGTTGGCGGCGCAGGACAAAAGAAAGAACAAAAGGCATGAACATGGGGGGAAAAGAACAAAAACACAGTCGGTGTGCTAGATGTTAAATGTTATGGAGAGAACTAAATTGGCATGTTAAGGAACAGTAGAGAGGGGCCAAGGAGTGCGTGGGCAATAGGAGAAATAAAAAAATCACGCATGCAAGGAACACTCCAAACGCAGTCCACCATCAACACAATGTACAAAGGATAGAAGCAAGAAGCTAATTCAAGGGGGGACCACGCAAACATCAAAAGGGATAGTTAAATTGGCAGCTAGTGGTTTTAAAGAAAACTGGAGGATTGACGCAGAAGAGGAGAGGCTAACGTGAGGGACCACGATGTGACACCACTAATTGAAGAACTCTTCTTTCTTGAAAACTCCATTTTTCAAGCAGATGGGGGAGGCTAACGTGGAGCTTAAAAAAATACCAAGGAAGGGACCACGGACTCATTAAAAAATTCTCCACTCAATTTAGCAAGACTCTCTTCATTTTCTTTGGAAAACACTCACGCACACTCCAGAGGAAGCTACGCATACATTAGGGGGCTACCAACGTTTCAACTTAGAGAGAGCATTTACTCTTCACTCTTCATTTTTGAACACTCACACACAAATCCTTTGGGGAACAACCAACGCCAACCCTCTATCAACCAGGGGCCACCCAATTCTCCATCCACTCTTTATTTTCTGAACATTCACGTACATAGAGGGAGGCTCCACCAAGCACTAACACACCAAGCCATCAACGCAACCTACATCTACTCTCAAGGAGCTTCCATTCACCAGCAGCAACTCACCATTCTCAGCCAAAGAAGCAACCACGCAAGGAGAGGGGAGACTTTATTTTATTTTGCTGTATATTTGGGACTTTTGTTCTTAATTTTTATTTGATTTCGTCATGAGTTTATTTAAGTTTAATGCTTGTGGATTATTTGGCATGATGATTTGTGGCTAAACCTTTAATTTCTCTTAGGGATTTGATATTTTTGATGATGCTTTAATATTAAGTTTTGCTATAATCCATGACTGAATATTCATATGCTTGTTGATTTTTCCTTGGATTTATTTGTTATTCCTTTGGACTATTGGAAAATACTTTGGTATAAATTCGCCATTGGAAGAAGGGAGTTTTTGTTAGAAGATTAAAGGAAAAATTGACTAAGATTTTCTTGTGAGTTGAGAGACCCAAGAAACTTAGGAGGTGAAAATTGAAGTTTCGGAACTTAAGAAACTCTAGGAAAAACTTAAGTAAGGGATTACTAAGTGACGTCTAGAGTGGATAAATTAATTCATTTTTGGGAAAAGGGGATTAATTACTCTTAAAATTCACCTACAAGGGTAGAATAATTCAGTTGTGAAAAATAGCTAATTTAATATTAAGGTTGACAAAAATATCATTCTCTAAGAAAAAGTCATTCCTTTTTGCCATTAAAACTTTTAATTAGCAAATTGTTAAATTCTTTTCTTAATTAGTTACTGCACAAATTTTTCATTTTCATAGTTATTTTAGTCACATTAAATTTGGTAGTTGTTAACAAAATTTATTTAAGTTAATTTTGTTTTTTAAAAAAAGGAAAAAACATTAATTTTAATTTTCTAAAATTTCATCCAACCAAATTTCAAATATCATTAGCTAGCGTAGAATTAAATTTTCGCATAATCCCTGAGGACACGACTCGGTTTTTACCGATTTATTACTCACTTCGACAACCGTGCACTTGCGGTTTACGAACAATTAGTTTGTATGTTTTCTATTCTCTCTAAGTTCTCTCTTTCCTGAAAGCTTAAGTCTTGAGTAATGTTACTATCTGTCATTATACAGAGATAAGTATGCTCTATATTCGTCTCTTCTGAGGATCTTGCATATCAAAAAGTTTAAGACAGTCAATGACTGAATAAAATAATTCCACTATGAAATTAGAGTTTAACGGAAAATAGTTTAGGGTACTGTTACGACTAAGAAGCACAAAAACGGACGCGGACATGCGACACGACACGGACATGGACATGGGGACACACCAACTTTTAAAATTTGGTAGACACGGATACGGCACACATATATATATATATGTATTATAAAATTTAGAATTAAGAAAAAAATCAAAATTCATAATATGATAAATATTGATTGATGTGTTTCAAAACTTCCAATCTTAATAGTTCATACATATTTTGTACTTTATAAGTCATTCTAAAAAAATATGCAGCATATATATGTATTTTTTATGCTGTATATTTTTTTTAGGTATTCGTATCAGACACATATCCAACACGTGGACACGACTCCATTTTATCGTTTCCGTGCTTCCTAGTGTTGCGAATATTCTTTCCGAAAGGAGGAAAAGAGTTGCTGCGCAATTAATTGCTTGATATTTTCTTTTTTTTTATCCGGAAACGGAACTCGGTTATTCACTTCATAGTTCCACCTGGGACAAGGATTCAATTTGCATCTTTTACATATTAACACACCCAAAATCAGTTGTTATAAAGTAAACCAACGAACCAGTATGTTGACATCTTACTCAGCCAAGACCTTTCTGTAATCTCAAGCAGAAGGCTATTCTGTTCAACTGAATCAAAGGTAAGCTTTCAGATTTTCTGGTTGAATGATCCTCTTCTACAGTATTTCCATTGTTATTTACAAGAAAGTAAAAAGCTTTTGAAGTTGATAACAAGAAAGAAAAAAAAAGGATGAATCTTTAATAGCTTCCTGCTCTCAAGTGTGGAACTTTAGCGGCTTCATGTGTTGTTCACTCAATCTGGGATGGTGGCAAAGAAGCAAAGTAGCTAACAGCTGCAAGAGAAAAACTCGAATCTTTGTGTTGGTTGGTTCATATGCACTGATGATGTTGACCAAGTTTTCAAGCAGCTTTAAAACAAAACAACAAAATAAAAGCTAGTTGTCTGGTAAAAACGTGGAATAGTGTGTCACAATCAATCACTACCTCCGCCCCCCACCTGATCTTCTCCTCTAGGTCCCACCTCCGCTCCTCTTGCTCTAAGCAATCCACGTATCTTCATCCCCGTGTTCTTTTAGTTCTGCATTTTTTTTAATAAATAAAATGAAAATTAAGAACCAACATGATCGGTTCTTAATCCAGAACCCTTTTGCTGAATAGCAGGTAAGACTTGTGTGATGTGGGTAAATCCAAATTATCCATTGGCTTTTTTTATGTAACATATTTTTCTATATATAATTATCATGTCCCATAACTTCCGGCTCTAGCAAGTATCTCCTTCTCTAGCTGCTATTTGCTTTTCTTCTTCTATATTTGTTGCTTTTTATTTTTATTATCTGAGAGCGTGATATTTACGCGTATATATTCCAATGTTTGAACAGTATTTGGGTTCTATGGGATTATTTTTTTCGATTAAATAATGTTCATCCGGTGTGGTTATGGAAGTTCTTTAGGACTTTTAGATTTTCCTGTCGATTTTGGTCATCGGAGAGATACTTTTGCTGTCCTCATTTCAATTTATGTGCTTCTGTCACGTTTACTGTAGAAGATACGAGGGATGGGGTAGTGGAAATGGGACGGAGGATAATGTTCCAATTGTATTCCGAATTTTAAAAGTTGGAGCTTTTCTGGTAATTCAAATTTTGGGAATTTCAAAACTTGGGATTTACTTCTAGGGTTTAATCTTTTAGGGAGACTTAATGGGTTTCGGATTATGCTTTGGAATGGGAAGTCTTTGCAATGTTGTAATTTTAGAGAGTTGGGATGTATTCATATCTTTTTCTTTTGGTTAAATTTTCCATTTTGGGATTAGTTCAATTTGATTTCTTATGAACTGGTAGTAGAAATAGAAAATTTTTCCTTGATGGCTGCTTTCTTTCCCCTTTTTTTCTATAACTCTTCCTTTTTTCATTTTATGAAAGACTAAGGAATCTTTGTGAAAAGTTAAGATCTCGAGAGATGTTGGTTGCATAATCTTCTGAAAGATATGAATTATGGTGGACCATATATAACGATATTTTATTTTGTCTGACAAGGTTTGTGAAATTGATAGTGATGATATGTGATTACATGTAGTGTGAAGTCGAGAGTATTTGCTTTGGGGTAACATAATGGGCGTGCTGAAGAACTATAGAAGAATTTGCTAGTATTTATACAAAATGAAGAAGGATTACAGGCTAAATCCATGTGTGGCTTCCAAGATAACTGTTGGTTGTGTTTCTAAAATCAAACCAACTGCAAACGTTAAAGAATGCATGTACCATGGCTAAAATGGACAGATCAAACAATAGTGAAGACGCTGTACTAAGCTCTTGGAATTTTTCACTAATAGTGTTCTTGTGAATTTCACCTATTTTCAGTTAGATCCTCTTCTATTTAGAAGACTACAACATGTCAAGTGGAGGAGTGAGAAGGGTATCACCTAAAGATATACAAGTGGTAAGATGGTTTAACTTCAGTTTGGTTAAGTATAGAACTTGGTGTATAACCTACTTGTCTATAAACTTTTGCTACCTTATTGGTCTTCTATTCCAGGTACAAAATCTTATAGAACGGTGTCTTCAGCTGTATATGAACCAGAGAGAGGTTGTGCAAACATTGTTAGATCAGGCAAAGATAGAACCTGGATTTACTGAACTTGGTAACTATAGAATTTGTTGACAATGACACAAGCTTGTGTGATTCTTAAATATTTGCATGAATAAGCTCCATGAGACCATGTTTCTTTTCTATGTAACATTGATTAGCATTCAGGTTGAAGATTGTGCTTTTATCCTTTTAGTCATTTATCAACATTGCTACTGTGTCAGAAGGCCATACCATTGCTTTGTTAGTTTGTCTTTGGTATTGTCTGTAGAAATTCTTTCAGGAAAGTATGATCACTTTGTTGTTAAATAGTTGCCATTGACATGGACAAGTAAGATACGCATATTTGTATGTAGACGTGCAAGATTATATTAGTTTATCAACTCCAGCCTATTCGATGGTTTTATTTATGAATTATAGCAATCTTGTGGATGCCAAGGATTAAATCTTGAATTAGACTAAATTCTCTTGACAAGATGTACCAGAATCTATCTTGTCGCTTAAAACAGTGTTCCAAGTCATAGTTCTCCAACAATACAAATGATAAGTCCCTGAAGCCATTTTACTAAACTCCTCCTGTTTGTTCATGTTCACTTGTGGCTATACCTTTATCTCCTTGGGTATGCATGCAACTACTCAGTTGTCTCCACTTGTGAAAGCATACTTTCTAACCGAGTAGGAGCTATTTCTAGACATGGTCCCTTACTAATTTTCAAACTCTTACTTTGTTTGACAGTTTGGCAGAAGCTTGAAGAAGAGAACCGTGAATTTTTCAATGCTTATTATCAAAGATTGATGGTGAAGCAACAAATAACAGAATTCAACAAGCTTCTTGAGCAGCAGGCACAACTGATGCGTCAGATAAATCCAACTGGAGTTGCGTCTTTGCCTACTTCTAATGGATCTCATGTTACACAATGTAAGACTACTACTAATCAAATTAAGAGGATATTACTTGCATGGATATGATTCTCCTCAATTATATGGGCTGAAGATATCAGTATCATTAGGAACATTTTCTATCAAATTGTTTGGTTGGACAATCGTCTATGATTGATGATCAAAAATCAACAGGAAGAAAGTTGTGAATAGGCAAGATAGTTCTTAAATATATTTCGTTGATATATATACAAGATATAAGGACCTATATATAGTAAACAAATCAATCATACAGCTGTATGTATATGCCTATTCCTAAATTAAGGGAAATTTTATAGGAAATATACAAGGTAGGAAACAATCATAGTCCATTCTCACTAGCTATTCCCCTCAAGTTGGGCGTAGATATCATGCATGCCCAACTTGAATGGCATTGTATAGAATGATCCACTATTGACGACATGAGTCATAATGTTAGCTAACTGATCATAACTTCTAGTGTAAGGAACTTCTATTGTCCCATAATCAAGGTTATCTTTAATATAGTTCCTATCTTGTTCAACATGCTTAGTTCGATCATGTTGCGTTGGATTATTAGCAATCTCAGTTAAGAAATTTTCAGCCAAGAAATTTTGTTATTGTATGATGCATAGCACAATATTCAACTTCTGTACTAGATAACAAAACCGCATTATGTTTTCTATTTCCCCAGGTCACCAAGTTGCCTCCAATAAACGAAAGATATCCATAAGTAGAATTTTTTATCCTTTCTACTACCAACAAAAGTCAAAGTTTGTATATCCCACAATATCAACTTGTCCATTCTTTGGAGAACAGAGCACCTTTACTTGGAGCTGATTTTATATATGTTAGAATTTGGTTAATAGCATTCATGTGTTGATCATATGGATTATGCAAAAATTGATTGATAACGCTGACTGCATATACTATGTTTGACCTAATGTGAGTTAAATAGATCAACTTCCCAACTATTCTTTGATATATCTCCTTGTTTGTAGGAATTTGAATAGGAGAAATCGATAGGTCATGATTCACCTCAATAGGAATATTTATAGGCTCACAGGCATAGTTACCAGTTTCAATTAGGAGTTCCAAATTATATTTGCTTTGGGAAAGAAATAATCCTTTCTTAGATCGAGAACTTCAATGCCTAGGAAGTATTTGTGAAGTCCCAAATCCTTTATATTAAATTCTTTGGCCAAATAACTTCAAGTTTGCTCCATTTCATCTATGTTATCACCCATTACAATTATAATCAACATAGGCTAGAAGAAAGGTAACATCATTATGATCATGTTTATAAAACAAGGTATAATATGCCTAAAGTTTGCTTGAATCCACTCTCTTTCATTGCATGACACAATCTACCAAGCAATGTCCTTGGTGATTGCTTTAATCCATAGGATGTCTTTTTAAGTTTGTATATAGTTCCTTATTGTAAGGTAAACCTAGGGGTGGATCCATAAACATTTCTATTGTTAGGTCACCATGAAGAAAGACATTTTTCACATCGAAATATCGTAGAGGCTAGTCTAGATTAACTGCAAGCGACAGTATGACATGAACAATGTTCATCTTAGTAACAGTATGACATGAACAATATTCATCTTAGTAATTGGTACAAAGTCTCTTGATAATCAATATCATACGTATCAGTATAACCTTTTGCAATCAACCTAGTCTTATATCTTTCAATCATTCCATCTGACTTGTCTTTGACAATGAATACCCATTTGCACCTCACAGTCTTCTTTCCCATCGGTAATTTAACCATTTCCCAAATAAGAATTATTTGGGAGAGCCATCGTTTCATCTACCATTACGTCCTTCCACTTAGTATATTCAAGGGCTTCCTAAAAATGACTAGGATAAACAACATCAGAGGCTTTGAAAAACCAAATTTATCAGGTGCTTTGCTTTTCACGAAGAGGATATCTCCTATTATAATTAGTATTAGAATTGGGATTAGGAATTTCAGGAGATTAGGTAAATACCTCAGCGTCAATCTTAGAAGATTCACCTGATGACGTGGTAGTATTAGGAGTGGTACTAGATTTCAGATGCATAATCATGACATCTCCCTTTTTCCTAGAATATCATCTCTCATAAAAATGAGCTAGTCTCTCACCATCATGTTCTTTTTTTTTTTCCTTAATAAGTGGGTCATCTAAAACTACAAATTCCCCATTTTCCTTAATGTTCTCTATACCTAAGCTCAATATCTTCTTTTCTCCCAACCATATTTGTTCTGCTTTTTTACTATCGATCTTGGAGGAACTGTGGATAATAATATCACCCCAAAACAGTAGGGACTCATTTTTACAGAACTAAACATCCATTGAGAAATAGTAGGTTCCATAGGAGGATGTGAACTTTTGTATCCATTTTCTGAATTGGAGTTTAATAGCGTGAAATTCAAGTTTATCTTTATGAAGAGAATGAATATGAACACACATAACCGAAAACCTTAGGGAAAACTTTTAAAGCAAAGGGAATGAAATGAAATGTGGATAGCATCCTTAAAGGAGTTTTAAAATCAAGAATCTTGGCAAACATTTTATTAATAAGAAAAACAATAGTCACGACAGCTTCATCCTAGGAACGTTTTGGAACTAGCATAGCAAAGCATAAGGCTCGAGCCACTTCAATCAGGTGGTCGTTCTTGCATTCTACTATGTCATTTTGTTGGGGTGCATAAACACAAGTTTTCTGGTAAAGCACACCATTTTGTGTCACAAAATCAACAAGAGAATGATTTGCAAACTCACAACCATTGTCAAAAAGAAAATTTTCTATTTTAGTGTTAAATTGAGTGAGAATCATGTTATATAATTGAGAATTAACATGTGAATCTTCACTCTTAGATTTCATAAAATACATCCAATTGACTCTAGTACAAGTATCAATAAAAAATACAAAATATTTGTCTTAAAGTAGAAGGGGTAGAGAATGGATCCCATACATTAGTATAAACACCGAAAAAAACTAATTGTAATTTGTCAAATTTGACTTTAAAAGGAACATGATGGAATGCATTATTCACATATTAAACTAGAAACAGAAATATTGGAAAATAATTTAAGAAACAAACATTTTAAATAAGAGAAAGATGAATGTCCCAACCAACAATGCTAAAGTATAATTCTCTCTATATAATGCCTCTCTCTTTGTTTGGAAGCCACGAGTAAGAGTTGCTATGCCTCCATTGTCCTCAAAATAATATAGGCAATCCCGTTCTTTACCAATGACAATCGTCATCTTCGTGAGATTGCCTTGAAAAACACAATGAGTAAAGTAAAAATTACATAACAATTAAGATTCTTAGTTATTTTGTTGATGGAGAGGAGGTTATTTGAAAGTGTAGGTGTAAGCAGAAGAACAGAAAATGTTAAAGGGACACATTCCAGCCCCTATGATTGACATAGAATTCCCACCAGCAGCCTGCACAGACTTAACTGGTGGCATGTTAGAGAATCAGCGATAGAAGATTTACTATTTATATGATCAATGGCCACTAAATTAATAGCCCAAACATCATAACAAGTAGAATTATTGGATAAACCAAAATTACCCTCTTGAGAAGATAACCTGAGATACATAAGAGGCAGAAGATGTGAGTATCATTATGGATAGCCATGTCTCTTCTAGCAACTATCCACTGTATGTGTATTCTTATGGTAGTGGGTGCCAAATCAAGATTGAGGAGCTATAGAATCTCCAAGAGCTGAAATAGGAGTATCGAGTTAGAGGGAATTAACTGAAGCCTTTGAGTGGATAATTGTCCACATGGTCATTTATCGTTGTACTTCATGACGAACCAAAGAATATGCTTCGTCTAATGTCAGTAAAGGAGAAGTAGTTAGAACCTGACTACTAATTGATCCAGATTATGATCAAGACCAATGAGAAAGATGTAGACGCTATCTTTTGCAATATGTTTTCTATCTTTTCCATTGTCATTAGCATAGGTCATATTGTTTGGTCTTTGATAATCAAGCTCCAACAAAATTTAATTCAACTCATTCTAATATTATGCTAGAGGCCTACTATCTTGATGTAATTAGGAAGACTTCTTCATTAGTTCATAGACTTGAGAAGAATTAGATACATCAAGGTAACTTCTTTTTACAGCTTTCCAGACTTCCTTGTTGTTCCACATTGCACAAAGTGTGACATTGGATTATCGCTCATTCAATTTATGAGCCAAGATTTAACCAGTACATCTTTAGCCTCTCATTCCTCATAGCTTGGATCATCTTTCGAGAGTGCAACCTTGTTGATATAGCCAAACTTTTTTTTTCCAGCAATATGCATCTCCAAAATCTTAGACTAGCCCTGATAGCTAGCACTGTTCAATTTAATATGAATGGATGGCGTATCTGAATGGTCATTTGGATATTTTCTTGCTATCAAAAGATTCAGCCTTAGTTTTGATAGGCATACTGTGTTGCAGTGAGTGGTCTTAGGGCAAAAGCGGTTGGGATTTTTAGAAAGAATAGAAGAGGTGGTTATGATTTGTAGAGAGAAAGAAGAATTAGAGCTCTAAGCTCTGGTACCAAGTTGTGAATATGCAGGATAATTCTTTTATATATTTCATTGACATAGATACAAGATAGAAGGACATATATATTTAAAAAAATCAATCATAGAGCTGTATGTATGTTCCTATTCCTATATTAAGAGAAACTACACAGGAAAATACAAATTAAGAAAGAATCACAGCTCATTTCAGTTATTTGAGAAAAGTATCCTTCCATATGCCCATGTATTCTGTGTTGATGTTTTGAATATTCAACGCAAACAGGAGCAGTTGTGCTATTTTTTTTTCCGTCATCTATGAGCGTTGTTAAACTCTATGCTTTATTTGGGAGTGAGGGAATGAAATGGTCTTATGGGAAATATTGCATTTTGCTTCTCACCTTTAAATGGATTTCATTGCATTTTTCTCCTTTTCTGTTCGTGTGAATTAATTTTCAGAAGTTCACATAACTAAATATCCTCTTAACATATTTCTCTCTCTCTCCCCCTCCATGCATGCCCATGCTTGTGTGTCCACATATCCCTCTTTCCACCTTGAAAATTATTTTTGGTTAAACGTCTAGGACACAAACTCTTTGTTTTCTGCATCTGAATAGTGCACTGTATTTATTCAATTGAACGAGGTGTATACTTGGAAATCACTGCCTGAATGAACTCGGAAGAGGCTTGCTTTACATAATTTTGCCATAATTCGATTTTCTAGACTTGTCTGAGAGATCTTCTGTCTTTTACTTCTGATTTCTATTTGAAATAAGATTGCAAGTAAAATATGCTTACTTTGGCCTCCATGATTCTGGAAACTGACTCCTTATTGTGCTTTCAGTGCATCAGAATTCTGCATGCTATGCCCCAGAGCAAACAATACCTACTCTCAAATCAGAGAACATGCACCAACCAATGGCTTCAAATCTACCTAATGCATTTACGAATGGTGGATCATCACTGCATTCAAATATGCCTCCCACTGTTGAAATGTCTGCTCATGCCAACAGACTTGATGCCCCACACAATATGCTTTCAACACAGAGCTCAAACATGGGTCTCATGCGAGGAATAAATGGGGGGATGATCAAATCAGAAGCCGGGTATTTGGGTAGTTCTTTTATGTTTGGTGCTGATGGCAGTGTCTTGGAAGCACGCCCACCAATTGCAGATGCATCTGTTGCATCTTTCAGTAGTGTTGAGTCCAACTCACAAGCCCTGAATGAACCACTTCTGGATGCAGATGGTTCTTTTGGAATTCTAAGTCAAATTCCTCGAAATTTCAGTCTCTCTGATCTGACAGCTGATTTTGCCCAAAGTACAGGTTTGTTCCCTCCTATAACCTACCATTTGTCATTTCCAACTCTTTTTGTCTGTGAGTTTGTGCCCAATATTTTCAAGCTGATTTGTACATGTTCGCAAGCTCACATTTGGACCTTTTCTATTACCGCTGCCACCCATTTTTTGTGTGTTTCTTTTCTTTCTGGTTTGTCATCCACTATATATATAGGATGGTTAAGTCTAAAGTTAACTAGCTCTTTTATGTACTTGACTATGATTTGTTTGTTGTACATGCATGTGGAATGAGTAAGCTTATTAATTTTGATCTAAACTTTGATGGAGTGTTAACCAAATAGTTAAGGGGGCTAGACTTATCTCTAGACTCAATCTTTGGGTTAAAACTATTGCAGAGATATTAGAGAGCTACTCGAGATCTCCCTTCCTAGCCACAGACGATGAAAGCTTCCCAGATTCTCAGGAAAGAGAGCACCAGGGTTAATATTCTGCCTCTTTCTAGTTCTTGTTTGTTACATCACCAATTAAGAAGCTTAATTCTATGCCCTAACCCTACAGGAGATGGTAACAAACTCAGCACTATATCTGAAGGTTTGAGTTATGATGAATTTGGAAGTAAATAACCTGGTAAGTTCTTTATTTTTGTTACATCATCTTTATATGGTAACGTTTAGGCGCATGCTAAAAGATTCTCCAATTCAACTGCACAGAACTATGAGCAGTATTAGCTTATGTTAAAATTATGAATGGTTTCTTCCTTTCTGGTTAGGGCATGTGTTGATAGCTTTCTTAGAAACATATTGATAATCCATCAGAATCTTGTTTCTGAATTTGATTTACACACAGTTTTCCATTTGAAGGACCCCACCTCAGGCACATGTGTATTCTTTGATGCACAATCGTGTGTATCAATTAAGGCTGGAATGTGTTATTTGACTCCAAAAATAACATTTCGAATACGAATCCAATCAAATTGAAATGTAGAAAACTCTCTGTGGGATGAAGTTTTTCATTTCTGTTGTGTCTACCACACCACTTATCATTGTATTTTTGTTATTGCAGGTCCTACAGTAACTTAGGAAGAGTAAAGTAGGTATCATATTAATGTGGGAAATGCTTTAAATGTAGAACTACTTGGTGCATATCTACTGGTTTGAAGTTTCACCGAGTATTTGACAGTAGGATTTGCGTAGGGAAAATTTTGCCAAATAATGGAAGGCACTTGTAGCTTTTACAATACCATGGAATCCATGGCCAATTGTCAACTGTATAAGGTGTCTGAATTGTTACACTTTGGTCTACTGATGGGATAGTGCTTATTGATAGTCATGATTTATTCTATAAATCTATTGTTGATTCAGTTTGTTACCTATGACTGGTCTCGATGATGCCAAGCGTGAGAATTATAGTTTTCTTCTTCCTTATCATTCAATTTTAATCAATTTTCTTGACAACTTTTTCCTCTTTGGTCTAAGGACACGTTCTTAGTGAAGGCAATTTTGTATTTTATACAATATTTTGCGCTTAATGTAGTAGACAGTGTCTTGATGTTGCTTCCAAGTGTGTATGAGAGCCTCTTTTGTCAACTTGGCTGAAAATTGTTGTTCAAGGTCTAATTTGCCAAAAATATAGATAAGGGGCATAACTGAAAATTTAAATAAAGTTCGGTGACTGATTACATATCATCTCAGTTTATCAAAAAACATGAACTGGTAAGTAGGAGCCACATCTATGGTTAACAGCTTAAGCAGAAAACAATCTTGATAAAAACTCACAGTTCATCTTAAACATGTTAACTACAGCAGCAACTGTAGTTATTGATCCAAAGCAGAAAGAAATGACTGTTTAAAGAATACTCCATTTGTTGGCTAACCCCTCACAGATCCTCGCGATACACCAGGCAGCACTGAGTGGATACTCCGAAACTGCAAGTACAAGAAAATGACTTATCCATCAGGAACAGTTCTAATCAACACCTGAACGATAGTCAAGAGCATTAATAACACAATTGAATGCTTTTGCCTCGTTCCTTTTTTGGCTAGTCGGTTCTGAGTCAGTAACCAAAGTTCAACTCCAGAACTTCCCCAGCTAGATAAGAATTGTCGGCATCCCAGTTCACCACCATTAGACAACAGGGACTAATTTTACTTTCAACACAGAAAGATTTACTCTGGAGCTCAGCAGGTTGACAAATTCAATCTAATTATTGCGGCATGGGAGTTGGTAAAACTCATTGGTTGATTGCTTTACTAGCTCAAGAGTCGTATCACAATCAAGAACATATTGCAATCAAATTCAGGATCAAGAAAGCAGGGCTAGGATATCTTCACAAATCCTCTAGTTCTAAGCTTGAATATATAATAGGTCAAAAATCGTGGGTGAAGTAATTTTAAAATGCACAAATAAAATGGAACAGAAAAGAGAAATTTGATATGTTAGATAAAATTGCATGTTTGATAATTAATCATCTCTATGAAGCAATCCAACCAACAAAGTACAAGCAATAAAAGGTAAAACTTACTTGCAATAAAATCTTCTATGTAATCACAATCAATTTTCCCATGGGCCATAGCACCAACCTTCAGATACACAAGAAAATGGTTAGAACAATTGAAAACACTTTCACTCAGTGGGCATTTTGTGCAGAGAGCATCATTTGTTTCGGAGCATACCACAAATACCAGGTCCTTGTCATCATCAATTGCTGATAAATAATTGCCCATTTTAATCAATTTATTTGAGCTATAGGAGAAACCTGAGAAGAACATGAGATTGGTATCATGTTGCATAACAAGGAGTTAGAAGGCAACATAAACAGGGAGACATTAAAATTACCTCACCTATTTTACGAGAGTTGAGAGGCAGGTACTTAGTTACAGGGTTCTTGATCACATTCATAAGTTTCTCATTTTTACCCACAGCCCTTATACTTAGTTTTTGAAGAAGCTGTACTGAAAGAGTAAGCAATTAAAGTTGAGAAAACTGTGCATACAAGCCAAGGAAAGAATCATAATAGCCAGCATACATTTTAAGCAATAGGGTGATGAGCAAAACTTACACATAATACCAGCAAACCGCTTATATGTCCTTGGAATACGCACATGTGGTTTGACTTCAAAAAGAACACCTTTTTCGGTTTTCACATACACAGCTCGCAATCTTCCAGCCTTGTTTACCGGGCTATCTAAGATTGATAAGAGAGCCTGAAAACATGCATTATTCATTTCAATATAATAGGTTTACAATGGCAGAAGTGACAAACAATCTGTGTTTGAAATCTTTATCATCTCTAGAAAGAACATTGACTTGCAAAGGGATATAACAATATCTGTTTTATATATAATAGTATTCAGACTCCTCCATAAGATTTCCAAAAACATGAGATATTGCAATGCATTTACATCTCATCTTTGAAAGATAGATCCAAATGTACATATGAATTCTTGTTCAGTTTTACCACTTTGTTATCTTTTTATAAGCATGGTATTGTTCTAAAAGGTACAACTAAATGCGAGACCAAGTGGTCTATATATGATAACTTAATTTTGCTAACCTGGTGAATGATGTCAGGTCTGTAATCCGCAGGATTTCTTTTGTTCTTTCCCAGAAAATTGGCGTGATCCTCAGAATTCAAGATTTGGTAACTCTGAGGAGAAACAACTCATCAGATGAAGAAAACTTCATGTGAAAGGTACTAGAAACCAAGGCAGTTAAGAAACAGAACTTCAACAGTTAAACAGTACAATTATAAAACCACATGCCAACTTCTTATCCAAGGTAAAAATTGAGATAGCTCTTTCATATTGAAATGAGCATTCAAAGGGTTATACTTAAGGCATAGAGATTAGTAAAGGGATATTAAACAGGAACCAGTTGATGAAAAGAGGAAAGCAGTTGATTTCAAGCTGCAAACTGCCTGAGGATGGCCAAGCACTGATGGCAATGAGACATACGGTAAATCAGAAAATGCATAAAGTATAAATGAAGACAATTCAGTGTCTTATGACCAATGGTTTTGTAATTAATCCTGGGACTATTGGTGGCTAGTAGCAAGAGTTACGGAAAATCTAAAAAGTTCACGCAATAGTTCAGGAGGACTATTTTGTAAACATCTGTTGAAACCGTATCTCAAGATGTAGCTCATCTACTCAAAAACAATAGACAGTACATCATACGTTGAAACTTTAGCTCATCAATTAACTGTTACAAAGAAATTGGGAATGGAAAGTGAAACACATCTATACGCAAACTACCAAGTATACTAGATAGCTAGTTTTAGCTAGTTTTACTCATGATACCACTCTAGCATGCACAGTGATGTAGGTTTTCGTCCTTCTTCAATTGTTTTTTTCTAACCCCCGAGGGTCACTGGCAATGACTTGTTTGGGTTGTTATGCTTGGTAAGATCAGACAACCGTAGAACAAGATAAATATTCCATCAAGAAGAATCCAACATAACTAGGAATTAAGTATCAAAACCAACACTTAAAAGTACAATTACATCAAAAGAAAAATGTGACTCTTAGAAAATTCATAACGACATTGAGTACACACCTTTCCAACTTTTGCAACTTCCAGGGAGGCCTTTTCAAGTACAAATATCACTCCAGGCTTCCTGGAATTCGTGTCACAGGGGACAATTGGTATTCCTTCCATTTCATGCACTTCAAACTGTCCTTCTTTCCCTGTTTCTTCTGCTTCTTCTTCCTCCACCCCAGTTTTGGTCTTCTTGTTTGTTATTTCTTCTTCTTCTTCCTCCTCGGATTTGGTCTTCTTGTTCGTTCTTTCTTCTTCCACTTGTTCATCCACTTCATCGTCCTCCTTATCATATTTTTTCTCTTTCTTCTTTCGCTTGTACCCTTTCACCCCATATCGCGGCCCCATCCCTCCCTTCTTAATCTTTTTCTTAATAACAAACACTTAACCTTCACAATGAATCATAGAAAGAGTAAAACGAAGTGAAATCAGATCAAAATTTGAAGTTTTAAGGTAGCGCTAAACAAACAACAAAAGGAGACATCAGGTCCAGATAAAGTACAACCGGTCAAAGGAAAAGAGAATGCAGCAAGAATAAAACATAATATAAAGAAATAGTTCGAGCATTAAATGTTCCCACATGATTTGTACTTGGGCTGGAGGTAAAAGTTACAAACAACAGCGAACTTTGCAGCTGAACAACAGCACTAACCGCCAGCAAAAAAATCTCAATAATTTCCTTTATACAAGAGCAATATGAACAATAACATGAGGAAGGAGGAAGAAGGTATAACTATGTAATCGGCGACGAGTGGAATCACGGATAGAGGAATAACGCCGATGAGCTTTCTGAGGGACTGGACGATGATGAAGTTGAAACAGGGTTTGGGAAGGGTTTTAGGTTTGCTGAATTGACCATACGAAGCGTCGTTCTGAGGATATTTTCAAGACAACCAGCGCATATTTTTAGCTTTGATATGGTTCGCATATAACAATAATACCTCTAAGAAATTAAAATGAAAAAAAAGGAAGAGTTGCACCAAAAAAAAAAAAGGGGGTAAAAATAATGTTATAAAATTCATATTTTTCAAATTTGTATTAGGTCCTTCAACTTGAATTAGAACATTTAAACCTCAATACTTTTGTCTATAAATTACACAATTTATTTATATCTTTTACAATTATTAATTTTGTTTGATGTGATGTGATAATCAATATGAAATTACTATATACATATATGCATACAAACGTAATATAAACATTTTTATTTAAGTTATAGATATATTTGTTAGTTTATACCTATGCAGTTAGTCGATTTAATTTTATGTATGACATAATTATTTTAATTAATAGAAATATTCTTTATCTTTATATATAGTAAATTGCATTTGATGCCTTAATAATAAAGGTAATAAATTACTATGAAATTGAAATTATAATGAGGTCATAATTATGATATTTAGTTTGCATTTATGCATTATTCCTAAATTATATTTTTATCGAAGATAGGATATTAATGGAACAGTAAAACTAGCAAATAATATGTTTCTTTCTTATGACAAAAGTAATTGATCTTATAAATTAAAATATGCAGATATTCAAACAAATGTGTGTGTGTGTTCATTGGAATAAGTTAGCTGAATTGACTAGATTACAAGTATCCCACGTTGAATATTACATATTTTTTATTGATTTTCTCGTTATGATGATTGTATAATTAATCTTTAAAGTTGAAATATCAAACTATCTCATGTGGGAATTACTATTTTGATGCTACTTATAACCTATTCTATTTATGGCAACTCAACTGATAATATTTAGATATAGTATAAATCATATGGAGTAGCGGAGTAAGTTAATAAAGAATCGTCACTCTCAATTTCACTATTTTTTATTAGTAATGGTTCAAGGAATTTCGTGGGTAATGTGAATTGATATTTGAAATTGCTTAAAGAATTCTTTGGCTAAGCTGAATTATAAATCAATTACTAATTAGTAAGAACAAATATACTTAGATTTAAAAGAGTAGGCATTATATCTATGCTTTATATCCAATTGGAACAGTGGATGATAAAAGGATTAAATTATACTTCTTAATCACATAGGGGCAGGTTGAATCAAACCATTTTGACATTCACAATATTTAGGTAGTCATGAAATGTTGTTATACGTCAATCTTGATTTATAATTATAAATGATTTAATTAGAGAACTAAATATAAATTAAAAGGACTTTTGATTTATCTAATTCCAATTATGAATTATAATCATAATTTATAATCATTATTAACATATTAGGAACATGATGTGGCACATATAAAAGAACAGTTAAAAAGAAAAAAAAATCAATTTGAATTAAGTTAGATTTAATTGTGAAGTTTAAGAAAATTTAAAATTTTAAAATTAAATATGAGATATTTGGTTTTATTATAATTATAATTAGACTTTAATTGTAATTAAATTTTTTTTAATTTTAATAAGATAAAAACCCTGGTGTCTTTTTTATAAATAGAAAAAAGGTATATGAGAAATAACACTCATGTCTTTTCATCTTAAGTGTTGAGTTCTTTTTTCTATCTTGTAGATACTGTTAGAGGTTAAACACATAAACAGCTTGTAATTGACAGTTTGAGAAGAAAAAATTATGCCAAAATTTGAATCAAGTACATTTCAATAGGGTATTAAACTAAATGCCTCATGTACTAAACTAAATGTCTCTTATGCTTTAAACATAATAAGCAAGTTTCAAGTCAATCTTAGTGATGACCACTAGACAACCATGGAAAAAATCTTAAATAGGACTAAGATGTTTTTTCTCTTTCTAATCTATGAAGGAGCTAAACTAAGAGTTTAGAGGTCTTTAGATGTTAACTTTTAGCCTAATCCAAATGATAGGGGCACATCTTTACTCTGAATGGTGGTGTGCTATGTTAGAAGAGTTCCAAACAATCAACCACTACAGATTCTACGATTGAGTTAGAGTACATTTCAATAAAGGAAACAATCTGGATCAAGAAGATCATCATCAAACTTGGAATGGTTTATATAATTGTTAAGTCAATAGTATTATATTTGACAATAATGGCACCATTGCATAGGCAAAGGAATCAATGTCTCATCAACGGTCTAAACATGTACTTAAGAAGTTTTACTTGATCAGGGAGATAGTGGAGCAAAAAGACATAACATTAGAGGAAGTTCCCACTAAAGAAAATATTGCAGAGCCTCTAACTAAACCACTGTCTCAAAAGAGACATGATTGACATATAGATGGTTATGGTATTAGATATATAGGTGATTGAGTTTAGTGTAAGTAGGAGATTATTAGTTTTTACCCTTTTATCTAATTGGTTGGTTGCAATTTTATGTATGGTAGTATTATTTTAATTAATAAAGGCATTCTTTATCTTTTTTGCGTTTTATTAATTACATTTGATGTTTTAATACTAAAGGTAAAATCTTGAAATAATTACTGTGCAATTGAAACATGAGATCATAATAATGATATTCAATTTGCATTTGTAAATTATTCCTAAATTGTTCTTAGTTATAGTTTCATAAAGATGGAATAATGACAAAATGGCAAAACCAACACACGTTATATTTCTTTCTTAATAAGAAAGTAATTTATCTGATAAACTAAATTATGAAGATACTTAAACAAATGTGTAGGTGCTTATTAAAAAATAAGTTCATTGAATTGATTGATTTTGAGGATCTTAAATGGAATATTAATTATATCTTTGAGTATTTACGCATTATGATGCTTGTATAATTAATCCTTACACTTAAGGTTATCAAGTATCTCATAAGAGAATTACTATATTTTGATGCTACTTATGATCTATTTTATTTAAAGAAGCTCAGTCAGTAGCAGATAGATATATTATGAACTATATAGAGATAGATGAATAAGTTAATAAATGATTCATCACTCTAATGTCATTAGAGAGAATGTTTCACTATTTTTCATTAGTAATGATTTAAGGAATTCTCTAACCAAAGTGAATTGATATTTGAAAAGGTGTTTTCAATTATCAACTATAAATAAATTACTAATTAGAAAGAATGAACATGATTGGATTTAAAAGATTAAACATTGTATTCATACTCTATATCCAAATAGAACATTGGATGACGAAATGATTAAATCATACATCATAACAATACATGAATAAATTATACATCATAACAATACATGAACAAGTTAAGTTAAACCATTTTGAGATTACTAATAATTAGGTGGTCATAATATGTTGCTAGATGACAAGGGTTGTTCATAGATCTAAGGGTAGGTGGTCTCGACAGTTTAAGCCAAGGAGTAGCCTATAAGTTTGTTGGTTTATCTTACTCATAACTAGGAAAAATAATATTCTTGAAGAAACAAATTTCTTTACGAGATCTTAGTCTCTCTCTAGTACATACTTATGAAAGGATCATGAACAATGATGGAATAATAATTGAAAACTTTTAGAAGTTTATTGATAATTAGGAAGTCTCTAAAATTCAAAAGACCAAATTTATCAATAATAAAAATTCAAAATCTTTCAAAAAAATATACTACATCATCAAAACCAAAGAGCACAACTCACTTTTTCAAAGCCTATTAAAACCATTAATTTATCAACCCAAAGCTTAATGAACAAACATAAATAGAAAAACTTCAAGTACATTTATATAGGATTAGTGCAAGTACACAGCTAGTTTGATGGTATCTAAAGATGCTAGGTTCTACAACTTTTAGGATTCATTATTAAGCTTGATAGAGTCTAGTCTTTGTATAGGCCCTATACCAGTTGATTGTTATCCAAACTTAACAATTTCTCTTAGGGATAAAACCATCTTAGATTCTTTAATATTGAAAATCAAAATCCACAATTACAAGATGAATATGAGATCAATTCCTTTAGCTTTGATTTACAAAATCCATTACAAAGTGATAAATATTGCATTTTCCTCTAGAGCTCCAGTCCATAGATAAAAAGGTTGAAACCATATTTTTTAAAATAGATTTAACAAAGTCCAATACTACAGTATTAGAGTCCATTAAGTAAAAAGAAATTAGCCTACCCGAGGAATGGATACTTAAAGTTGCCATGGATTCAGGTCCATATATACCTTTAAGCATAAACACAAAGATTAAACAAATAAAGCAATACAAATGCGGTAAGGTGAAATTGTCTCTTAGCAAAAAATCCATGAGCTCTTGATTTAATGATAGTGTCTCAGAGCCAACTATTGACTTAGGAAGAGTCTTTAAAATCCCTTCTGTAATTAACATTCCTAGTAAAGACTTGTTTAGGCACTCAACATTTGATATCCCATCTTCAAGCCTTCAAGGTGTAGATTACAACAAAACAATTCCTTCACCTGTTTACAAAAATAGTGAGCAATAATCTCCCCTAGTATCTCTAATTTTTTTGTCAATAACAGAGAATGTGAACAATGAGTTATATGTGTTAAAGAAAGAATTTGATGATAACAAAAAAATTTGCATGATGATTTTTATTCTTTATAAGATAAATACAAGAGATTATGGTTTTTTAACAACTTTTTAAAGCAAAGGAAACAAATTTAGGAAAGATAGTATGAGTGCATCAATAAACATATAGTGCATATCTTATTCTTTGACTAGTTAGAGATATATGCCCATAAAAAACAACATATAATATCCTTTTAGAGCCATCAACAACATCAACAGAATAAAGGTGTGGGAATCTGCAACTGAAGAGGAATTATAGTCAGAAACCCTCCTTTTTGTGAAATTAGGATTCCTACAAACAAAACATAGTTATAGCATCCCTTTAAAAAGAGATATAAAAGTGAAAATGTGAACAGAAAGGATTAAAAAAACATTATGTGTCAAAACAATCATACCAATAGCTATTTGTATATAATAGGAGGATAACTGTCTAGGTAGAGAAAACTATAGAAAACCCCACTATGATAACAAAGGAGGTATGATAAATCCCCAATCTTTAAGCCTTATAATGTGTCCAGTAGCAACTCAAATCAGTTTAAGAAGAAAAATAATGAAGAATTCCTCAATGCCATACAAAGTCAGTTTAATATGATTAATGAAAATATTGTCTTTGATTTTCCAAATTCTTCAACATCATAAACTTTGAACACCTTCAAATTAGGAACTAAGCTAGGGACAAAACTAATAGTTCCCAAGAAGTGAACATGGCAGAGCAAGACAACAATACTGAGTCTAAATCCTTTAGCTTCCTTCTCCTATAGTAAGCAAACTCCATTTGATCAATAAAGCAAAACGACTAAGAAAAGAAGTTACAAAGCCACGCTAGTCCAAATCTATTGCCCCAGATATAGATATTGATGAAAAACCTAATGTCTTACAATAGACTCGCTAGGTACAATGCTTCTTCACTATATGAGTATAATATAAATGGAATGTCTGAGTACAACATTTTCAAAAAGCTCCAACAAATGACAATGGCCACTAATGCTTATAGAACCATATTAGGAACATCTAACAATACTACATCTGAGTTATTAATAGTCGGATTTTTTAGACAACAGAAAGGTTGGTGGGATTAACACTTGACCAAATCTCAAAGACCTGATATGCTTAAAGTTGTTAGAGTCAACGAAGAAGGTGAGAAAATTTTAGATGAGAATAGTAAACCATATCCAAGACCATTAGTTGTAAAAATAATACTCAGTGGAACTATAAAATCATTTGAAATCCCCAATCAAAGCCTTCCATTAGTAACAAAGCCTCAATGAACAATCACAAATATAAACACTTGACGTACATCAACATAGGATTAATGTAAGTAGGAGTAAAGCCCCTTACCACTGAAGGGTTGAACACATCCATTTTGATGGTATGAAGGGATGCTAGGTTTTACGACTTTTAGGATTCAATGTTAAGTTTGAAAGAGTCTGGTCTTTGCCCATACCCTGTATCATTTTACTATTATCAAAACCTAACAATTTACCTTACGGATAGAAACATCTTAAATTCTTTAGTATTGCAAATCAAAACCCAGAATTACAAAAATAACACACGTCCAATCCCTTGTAGCTTTGATTTACAAAATCCTTTATAAAGCAATGAACATTGCATTAGCCTTTAAAGCCCTAATCCATAGCCGAAAAGGTGAAAACTTGTTTTCGTAAATAAATTTACCTAAGGAATGGATACTTAAAGGTGCAACGAATTTAGGTCCAATAGTAACTTTGAGCCCAAACATAAAAAGTAAAGAAATAAAGCAATATAAAGATGACAAGGTGAAATTGTCCTTTAGTAGAAAATTAGTGAGCTCTAGAATTGATAACAGTATCTTACAGTCAACTATTGACCTATGAAGAGTCTCTAGGATCCTTTCTGTGATTAACATTCCTAATAAAGACTTACCTAAGCACTCAACATCTAATATCCCATCTTCAATCCTTCAAGGTGTAGATTACAACAAAACTATTCCTCAACTCATTTATAAAACACCAGTAAGTAACAATCTGCCCCTACGTCTCTAACTTTTTCGTAAATAACAAAGAATGTGAATAATGAGTTATATGTGTTAGAGAAAGAATTCGATGCTAAAATAATATTTGCATGATGATTTATATTCTTTAGAAAAAAAAAAGAAAAAAGGTAATGATTTTTTAACAACTTTTTAAAGCAAAGGAAGCAAATTCAGGAAAGATATTATGAGTTTGTCAATAAACATACATTGAATATAACATATACTATCTTTTTAGATCCATCATCAACAACAAAATAAGGTGTGGAAAACTACAATAAGAGAAAAATCGCAATTAGAAAAACCTCTTTTGTGAAAATAAGATTCTTTACAAACAAAATGTAGTCATAGCGTCCCCTTTGAAAATAAAAAATGAAAGTGAAAATGTGAACCCAAAAGATATTATAAAAAGCATTATATGCCAAAACACTAATACTTATTTTCATACGATAGGAGGACAACTATCTAAGATCAAGAAAACTCTGGAAACCACACTATGATAACAAAGAAAGATGTAATAAAGAACCCTATATTTAAGCCTTACCAAGTGTCCAGTAGTAACTCAAAAAAGTTTAAGGAGAAAAAATTAAGAATTCCTCAATGCCATACAAAGACAATTGAATAGGACTAATGAAAATATTGTTTTTGATTATCCTAAGTCTTTAACATCTTAAACTTTAAACACCATTCAAAATTAGAGCCAAGCTAAGGTTAAAACTAGTAGCTCCCCAAAAGTTAACATGATAAATGATGAGGATGTTGAGGCCTCACCTTGGGCTTGAAGCAGAAAAGGAACTGTCTTTTCCTTTTCCCTCTTCTAATATTTCTTTTCGGGCTAGGCGTTTAATTGTGGGATTTGAAGGAGATGGGTTATGTTGGTTTTTAAAGCTCTTGTGGGCTTTGGGTGAAGGAGTAGTTTTAGTATCATTTTCTATATTAAAAGGATTCTCTAGTTAGGAAATTAGGGTTAGAATTTGCTTCACCTTTAATAAATTCAATATTAAAATACAAATGCTCAAAATCGTTTACCATTTGAAATTTTTTTAAGGTAATGTTTTAAAAATCTTTCAATAATTTTTTTTGTTAGATTTGCAATCAATACGAAGAAGAAATTATTAATTCGATAAGTCAACTTGAAACTTCGAAACGCATAAAACATTAGATAAATTTTCTTTCTTAATCATTGAATAAGTACTTTGCATGGGTTCCAATGTCCTAAAGTGTATTGTATAATTTTCTCTTTGTCATTAAAAGATACTTCCATATCCCTAATCAAAAGCGTCCATTTTTATAGTTATAAACACATTGGGATAAGCTATATGTAAGATAGGGATGCCTCTCATTATATCTTTGATTTACTTTACAAAAATAGTGTGTTCTTCCATCTAAGGTTTTGGAAATTTTCTAAATCTATCATGAAGAGGTCTACAAAGCTTATTTAGGTTAGGATAAAAATCAATAATATAGTTTAGGCTACCTAAAAAACTTTGCCATTGTTTTCTATCAGGTATTTCATTGGGGAATTTGTTTCTAAATTCTAAGGGGTGCTTGTTTGGGGGTAATAGGGAAAAATCTATGGGTATGGAATGAAAACCCCTGTTTGGTATCAACAGGGGTAACACTTTCATTCCCCTATTTTCAGCAATACTCCATACCTGTGGATTACTAGAGGAATGAGATTTATTGTTGGCTATAATCCATTCTCATTTCTTACTATATTCATTCCTATTCCTATTCTCATTCCCTTCTGTGAACCAAGCGCTCCTTAAGATACTCTCAATTGGTGTGATTATTCCATTATGGATATAGGATCCCAAAAAACTAACCTTAGTTTGAAAAGGCTAAGTTTTGTTTTTTACATTACTAACCTATTCTTCTTAATGATATGAATGAAGGTTTATATCGTATGTAGGGAACAAAATTCTGTTCCTGTCGCAAGATTGTCCGGAGATGAAGAGGTAGTGCAATTTTCGTAGCAAATTGTGTCGAGCGACCACCCGAAGCTAACTTAGCTAAAAAGTCCGCAAAGCTATTAACCTCTCTATAAACATGAATAATGGATGACGTCGAGACAGAGAGCATATTTCGAATATCGTCAAGTGCTGCTTTATACCTCCAAGGCCAAAAATCTGAATGATGGTTTAATAGCTGCGCAAACAAGAAACTAACATTTGAGTTACAGTATCGACACTTAGCAAACAAGAAAGAACCATTAGTATAACGTACCACAAATCCCGAACCTGAAGGGCTGGGACTTCTAAGCGATGAGCCATCCGTGTTAAGAACAACGGTACAATCATCAGGGGGCCTCCAACACAAAGTCACAATCACCGGCTTGCGAGGCAATTGAAAAGGACACTTAAATGAATAGGATAAATTTACCATTTCCTATTGATCCTTTGGAAGTAATTTATGAACTCGCACCATTGAGGAAACATGTTGCATGACAGGTTCTGCAAGTGCACAGATTTAGTTGCAGTAATCAAGTGTCGATCCACAAGGACTAGGTCAAAGTACTAAATTTATACCTCCTAAATTTGCTAAGCAATCGATTGAGAAAATTATGTTAATAAGAGAATTGCAATGAATGATAAACAAAATTTACGCTAATATTCTAGGAATTTATTCTAACGAAGAAATCATGTATTTCCTTATGAATTAATTCGCTGACCTAGTACTTTAACTAAC
>JANKOE010000204.1:13800084-13810790 GCA_026284465.1 Erythroxylum citrifolium
GTAAACATGTTTTCTAATTATTTTCTATTTTATGAAAAAAATTTCTAGAAAACTAGAAAATTTTCTGAAAGTAAACGTACCCTAAACAACTGAACTATTCCTTTCCATTTCACCAACTGCAGAATCCCTTTATCCAACTGAATACGCGCTTCTTGACTTAAGCTGTTCCATTCAGCTTTAACCCTCACCTTTGTTTTTCCCTTCTGGGTTTCCTGAGCTCTTCAATTGGGTATGAACCTTCCCTTTATCACTTCCATCACTACCCATTTTCAGTGAAGTACCTTTTTCTTCTACTTCCTTTGTGATTAATCTATTACTAGCCAGAATTGAATACCACATAACACTCTTTCTTCCGTTCTTACTGCAAATCATGTCTGCCCTTATCCAAGCTCCTGTTAAGCGGAACCGCAGGTGGCACTTGGCCTTTCTTGCCATCTACTGCTCCAGAACACTATTCTCTGTGGTGGTCAATAAGGCCACAAAGAAGAAGGTTAATGGCCGTTCTGTATCTTATGTTGCACCTGACGCAGGCCACTTTTGTATTGATCAAACAAGTCTTTCTCAACTCGTGAAGGAGGAAAATGTCCAGAAGCTTGAAGATTATGGACGAGGTGAATGTATTGTTGCTGCTCTGAGAAGAAAGGGATTAGAGGTGATGATGAAGACATTTTCAACCGACAAAAATCCTTTGGTTCCAACATATAAGAGAACCCATACACAAAGAGCTTCTTTATATTTCAACTTAAGGCAATGAAAGATCCTCTCGTCATTCTCCTGATAGTATGTGCTGCCTTTTCTCTTGGTTTTGGCATTAAAATCAACGGGCCTAAAGAAGGATGGAGTAATGGAGGCAACATATTTCTTACCATTTCTCTGGTTACTACTGCATGCTCTGCCAGTAACTGCTGGGCAAACAGATACTTCAAAATGTTATCCAACAGCAATGACAATGTCAAGGTGAACGTTGTCAGAAATGAATGGTGGCAGAATATCCCCATTGATGAACTTCTTGTTGGTGAGGTTGTGAGCCCGAGAACTGGAGGTAAAGTTCCAGCTGATGGACTGCTATTAGACGAATATTGTTCGTGGAAAGTAGACAAATCAAATCTGGTGGACTGCACTGATCAGGTTAATCTTATCAGCACCCACAATAGATTTTTGCATTCAGGTTCTATGGTGATTAAGGGTTGTGCTCGCATGCTTGTTACAGCAGTCGGCAAGAACACAACATGGGCCGAAATCCTGACGAAGAAGTGGAAGGATTCTCAAAAATCAACGCCTCTGCAAACTCAACTCAACAAGATGGCCGCAATAATTGGCAAAGTTGGCTTGTCAATAAGTTTTCTTGTTTTCGCAGTCTGGTTGATCCGATATTTTGTGGGGAGGAGGAATGAGAATTTCTGGGGCAAGCCAAAATTTGGTGTTATCAGTGACATAGTCCGAATTATAGCCACTTCAGTTGCTATTGCATCAGGAGCATTTGTTGATGGTTTACCATTGGCTGTTGCAATTATGCTCGCTTATTCAATGAAGAGTATAATCAACAATCATGCTTCTGTAAGTGATCGTTCTGCTTGCGAAGCGATTGCCTCAGCTAACACCATCTTCACAAAATTGGATCAGATGACAGTAACCAAGTTTTGGTTAGGACGACAGTTTATTGAACAAGAAGCCCCCTCTTTAGTTGTACCAACTGTAATTAAACTACTGCAACAAGCAATAGGACTGAACATTAGTCAGTCGCCGTCAAAAGGTTCCTCTTTCTTTTGGACTCCTACAGAAAAAGCAATTATTTCCTGGGCCACCCAAGAGATTCGCATGGATGTGAAGGAAATCAAAAAAGGCTGCAACATTCTCTACAGTGAAGCATTTGATCAGATGAAGAGATACGGTTGGCTTTGTACGAATATCAATTGTGATAATACAATGCATATCCACCTCAAAGGAACATCAATGACTGTACTGTCTAGGTGTTCACATTACTATGACACGGCAGGGAGGGTCATAAAGATTGATCGTACTGCAAGGAAAAAAAATGAAGCAAGCAATTCAAGTTATGGAAAGTGATGAACTTAGGTGCGTTGTTTTTGCTCATAAACAAATTTATGCAGAACCCCCTCATGAGTGTGGAGTATTCCTAGAATCGATCCAGGAAAAAAGCATAATATTATTAGGGTTTGTTGGTGTGAAAGATCCCTGTAAACCTGGCTTCAGAAAAGCTGTAGAAGAATTCCAACAAGCTGGAGTGAACATCAAAATTGTAACAAGAGACAGCACTTCAACTGCCAGAGCTATAGCAACAGAATGCGGCATACTCAAATCTGATTAGCACCTAGAATATGAAGTAGTTGAAGGCCTGGAATTCCAGAACTATAGGCACGAAGAAAAAATGGAAAGAGTTGACAAGATTCGGGTGATGGCAAGAGCAACTGCACATCAGAGTCTTCTTATGGTCGAATATCTGCAAAGAAAAGATCACGCCGTACGTAGCAGTTGTTGGTGATGCTGCAGAAGATTCAGCAGCTCTAAGGAAGGCAGATGTGGGAATATCCAAGGGTTCTCAAGCAACTGATTCAGCCAAAGAGAGCTCTGATATAGTCATACTCAATGATGATTTTATATCAGTTGTTCATGTTCTGAAATGGGGAAGGACCATGTTCAACCATCTTCAGAACTTTACCCAATTTCAGATCACGGTAAGCATCACTTCTCTTGTGATTGACCTTGTCACAACAGTTTCAGCTCAGAAACCACCTAGCATAAACATTGTTGCAACCATTTCATCTGGAGAAATCCCATTTGTGGCACTTCAACTGTTGTGGGTCAAGCTGGTTATGGGTACATTGGCTGCTTTAGCTCTTACTCTAGGGCAACCTGCCAAAAAGTTCACGAGGCACCCTGTAAAGAAAGACTTTCTTATAACCAATATCATGTGGAGGAACATACTAAGCCAGGCTATGTATCATATAGCTGTCTTATTGACCCTACAGTTCAAGGGCAAAGCATTTTTTGGTGTGGACGATCAGGTAAAGGATACCTTGATCTTCAATACTTTCGTGATGCTGTGTCAAATTTTCAACAAATTCAATGCAAGAGAGCTCAAGAAGAAGAACATTTTCAAGAGGACAAACAGAAGCAAGTTGTTCATGAGCATTGTTGGACTAGTATTTGTTCTTCAGGTTGTAATGGTTAAGTTCTTGAAGAGGTTTACAGGTACAGAGAGGTTAAATTGGGTGCAATGGGGTGCAAGTATCGGACTTGCAGCCATATCCTGGCCACTAGCTTGGTGTGTCAAGTGGATACCTGTTCCAGACAAGCCATTTCTCAGCTATCTGAAATAGAATAACCAGGGCTGCACATATACAGAGATTCTCATTGTTCTTTGTTTTGTTGTTTTCTGTTTCTTTGATAAAGTTTGTTAAGATTTTCCTTGGATACAATAGTGTTTAATGCTTGTACCTGGAAATAAAAACATAATCCGAATTTACTGGGGTATTGCAATACTGCAATTGTTAGATGAGCAAAGGGGTAATCTTTTTCCCTCCAAGCCTTCAATCTTTTTCAGTTTCCTGCAGTGTTCCATCTTTAATTCAATTTTTGACTAAGATAGATTGAATAGGAACTGCTGTTTCTTTCGGTTCCTACCAATCAATTGGCATAACTTTTACAACATAGAGACACATATATGATGGAACAGGTTCCGGGACTTTGCCATTGTCTGCTGGAGTTAAACTGTCGTAATATTCCACCATTCATTTTGATAGTACGATATGTAAACTAAGTTGTGCAAAATTAAAATTACCATCTGCATTGTTGGCATCGGATATGAAGAGAAAGTCATCTGGCCTTGATGGATCAGAGAATGCCATTTTGCCCTGCGTCTTATCATATGCAGCGACCTAAAGTAGGATTTGATAAATGATCAGATGAATTCACAGTTACATCAAAATGGTAATTGCAAATCAAAAGGCCTGATAATACATATCCTGAAACTGAAAGGAAGAATGTTTAGACACTCTAATCCAGGAGCCACACTCAACACCTTCTTTCCATTATCAGCATCATAAAGATCCCGTTTCTCGACCGGATGGCTCATCCCAGCTGGATCCCAACCCACGATATAGAAATTAGCACCTGCATTGAACCGAGCTTTTGCCAGTCGTTGTACCCCAGTTGGACCAGCATAGTGCATAGGCGATGGAAATATAGATACAACAGTTGTCTCTGGATGAAGAACACCATCCTTAAGAACCTGAAAAATGCAATTCTTTTACAAAACCATTCTAATCGAAAAACACATTTCTGAATAAGTCATTTAAACAAGTAAGGGAAGTTTCTAACAAAAATGAATAAAACCAAATTAGACATCAGATTTCTGAAAAGATAACTCCATCCAACTAAAGATGCTGATTAAAATGTTAAGAGTGTCGCTCACCTTTTCATGTTGCCTCATTCGCCAACTGAGAGGAATATCATCAGTTTTTTTGTAAACTCCCAGTGGACGAAAGCAGAAGAATAGGGTTCTTCTAGCCCATTTCAAGCAGTCGTTTACGGGTATCTGTCATGAGTAAAGCGTGGCCATTGTGGACAGGGTTTCTGGGTTGGAAAGCGAAAACAGCATCTGGATTGCACTTTGCAAACTCCTCGTGAATTTCTGCAGGTGACAATCGGAATCGATCAAGGCGATCATTGTACTTCACTGGTTCTATTACCTCCAGTTTCCCACCAATCATCCAATTTCCAGAATTCGTTATAGCTTCTTCAACTTATGGTAGACCAGGAGCCGTGGTCCCCCATTTTCTTGCTATCCGTTCTTCATTGGGTGCCATCATAGCTCAACGCTGTTACACGAAGTAAATATCTTCGTCTTTATGGAGCTTTTGGTCTTTTTGTCTGGATCTGTTAATTAAACATAGAGATGTCATCACACATTGTCAAGATCGATAACTTTTTTTTTTGAGAAATTAAGATCGATAAATTTATTAAGAAGAACAACTTCAGTCTTTGGCGCATTAAAATGTGTGCTCTATTGAAGCAATAGTCAATTAGGACACCGCTTTCAAGAAAGAAGTCTGAATCAATGGACGAGTCTGTTTTTGTTGAACAAGAAGAGAAGACGCACTCAACCATTTTGCTATGTTTGATAGATGAGATAATTTACAAAGTGGTCAATGAAAATACTGCAATAGGTCTATGGACAAAGCTGGAAATCCTTGACTAACAAGTTGTCACGGACGCAACGTGCGTTTAGTCTTCGTATGAAGGAAGGTATGCCTCTAAAAGAACATTTAGAATAATTAAACTCTATTTTAATGGATCTTTAGAACGCAGATGTTAAAATAGATGACGAAGACGTTGCCCTAATTTTGTTAGTCTCTTTGCCTCCGTCATATGAAAATTTTGTGAATTCTTTTGTTATCGGAAAAGATACTATCACTTTAGAAGAAGTCAAATCCAGTCTTCATACTCAAGAGCTTAGGTATAAGGAATCTGGAAATATTGGAGAAAGTTCTGCATTTGAATTGGTGGCTGCAAATTCTAAAAAATTACGGGGACATCCCGAGAAGGGAAAAGGAAAGTGAAAAGGCAAAGAAAGGTCTAGATCTAGATCTCAAGATTCAACTGTAAATCTACGAGACATCTGTAATTATTGCAAAGAACTATGTCATCTAAAGAATGAATGTCCAAAGAAGAATAAAGCAAAAACTCAATATGTTGTTGTTACTCAGGATGATTCTACGTTAAAAGAAAATTTGGTTCTTTTAGTGACTGATCGATTAGATTAAGAGAATAATTGAGCTTTGGGTTTAGGATGTTCTTATCATATGTGCCCATATCGAGATTGGTTTACAACTTACGAGGAAAAAGATGGTGGAAGCGTCTTAATGGGAAGTCACACATCTTGCAAGGTAATAGGCATTGGTTCAAGAAAGATCAAATTGAATGATGATACAATTAGAACTTTGGATGATGCTGGCCATATGCCAGAATTGAAAAAGAACTTGATTTCTTTGGAAGTTTTGGACTCAAAAGGTTTCAAGTATAATTGTGAAGGTGGGGTACTTCGAATTACCAAAGGTGCATTGGTGGTAATGAAAGGAGTCAAATATGGTACCTTGTATATTTTGCAGGGAATACTAGTGACAAGTTCAGTTGCGACAACTTCTCCTTCAGAACAATTAGAATAAGATCAAACCACGTCGTGACATATGCGACTAGGGCACATGAGGAAAAAGGGAATGGCTATTTTATGCAAACGGGGCCTATTTGGGGAACACCAGACATCCAATTTTGGCTTTTGTGAGCACTGTGTATTTGAGAAACAATGTCGAGTTCATTTTAAGAAAGTTGTGCATAGGACAAAGGCAACAATAAATTACATTCATGCTGATTGTTGGGCTCCTTCTCACGTTTCATCTTTAGGTGGAGCGAGGTATTTCTTGTCCGTGATTGATGACTACTCCAGGATGACATGTTTATTCATGATAAAGCATAAAAGTGAAATTTTCAAAACTTCATTTATATGGTATAGTATTGTAATTAATAAACTAGATTAGTTAATTAACTTTTCTTGTTGAATCGACTCTTATTTGTTATATACTACATTATTTAATAAATTAAAGGTAAATAAGAATTTAATTTTGTACTCCTAAAATATTTTAATCAAAATGGACTTAGATTGTAAAATTTGAGAAAGTTTATGACTAAATACGAAGTATTTAGTAAATAAGGATCGATAATAAATATTAAATCTTATTTGAGTATAATTGATATTTGATTAGAATTATTTGTAATTTTAATTAAACTTTAATTGAAATTAGAATTTAATATCAATTAAATTACTAAAATGTACAAAAACATATTATGAATAGGCTTAAATCTTAATGGAATTAGCACTTCTTGCTTAACCTTCTCTACAATAATTGCGTTCTCTCAATTCATTATATAGAGATCATTAGAAGCTGGACATTTGCGCTGTTACGGTGGTTGAGATGAACCAGTTTAAAAAACGATTCAAAGGATATGACAAGAAAGAGATCAAGCTTCGAAATAAGGGACAAATTATGATTAATTCTTTATTATATTATAATAAGGTACGAATTATGATTAATTTTTATTATAATTTATGTGTTAATCATTTTATAGAATTTTAGTTATCTTAGCTTTTGGGAAATCAAATAAAAGCGTTTCGTAATTATTTTACTGTGTATGGGGTCGCATCCCAGCCTGATTTCTCACCATAATTCACCCAAACTAAATCAATTTGCAACTAACCCTTTTCGTTTTCCTTTTTTTTCATTTCATTTTACGTATATACAATATTGAACTTGTACAAATTCATTTTCCTTTCAGATTAGTGAAGCTGGAAATGAGAGCTTCACTACAATTGGGTTGGGTTCAGTCAATTGGACCTACAGGTTGGGTTGGGTTCACTTTGCTCATTCTACAGCCATACTAGCAATGGGATAAAAAGAAAACTGTAAATTAAGAGGAAAAAAATAAGTTAAGACTTGCGAGGAAACAGATTTGGGATGATTCAAGGAATCTCAAAGGATTAGACGTAGAGGAGACACTGATGTGTATAGCTTCTATCAAGTAATTGAGCAAATTAATTCATTAAAATCAATTTTAAAACTTTTTATAGTTAATATACTTTTAATACATGTAAGAATTAGGTCCCATTTGTCTAGCACGTTCTATCACATGATTTTTAGGCTCACACATTCAATTATTTTAAAAAATAATTGAAATTAAAAAATTATCCATAAATAAAGATATAGTCTAAATACCACTAATTTTTTTTATAACTGTTAGATATAAGTTCTATTAGGATATTTAGAGTTAAATTATACTTCTTGAAAATTATTTACAAGAAAATGTTTCAGAATAAATTAATTAAATATCATTTTTAATTTTAATTAAGTAATTTTGTAAATTGCTAAGTTAGCAATTTACATCTATGCCAATGTTTAAAATAAAATAGAATTTTGTACGAGTTCCTTGTAAATTCCAAAACATTTTAAGATTCAGACGTCGGTTTGTCATGTCACATCATAGTTCTCTCATATTGGAGATTAGGTGCTCCAACCCCTCATTCCCTTCCACTTCTTTTCTTTAGTATTCGAGGTGTAATGCAAAGTGCCACTTAGAAAAAAATGGACAGCTGACATGCTCAGAAAGTTAAAGGAGAAGACAGCCCCTGGTGGCTGGTGCACAGCTTTTGTCATCTCCTAGTAGTTATTTACGAGGTAGTTTAGTCTCTTTTCGTCGTAACCCAAAAAAAAAATCACTTATTTGGTTTCTTAAGTTCTGATTATTTACCCTTTATGATTTTATTTTGTAATAAGGAAAGTCCTTGCCAATAATTTCGCTTTATGGCTATGAAAGTTACGAATTAACAATTTAACATAGATTTTTTTACATCACTAAAAAGCTGAAAAAGGGAGAAAAGAAAAGAACGGCTAGGGCAGGCAAAGACACACTTTCCTCCTTTTCGCATTTTGGCTTAAGACGCCCCAAAGATGTATTTTTTTTGGGTAAACCACCGGTATCCGAATCTATTGGTGACTAATCTAGTTCAGAGTGTAGTCATAATTAAGACTTCTTGCCCCTCTTTACAGATGTGTGTTTAGTGGGGATCAAACTTGAGAGCTCTTCTCACATGCTCAGCCTGTGCAGCAAACTGAGCCACAACCCGTAGGTCCCAAAGATGTATTTTAATATTGTTTAAAGCCGACAGCACAATCCCATTCTAAATCTTTGGTCTTGCAAAAGGCAATATTATATTCAGCTTTGCGTGAGATATTGGAGCAGAAGCTCCTGTGCTGCGTTGTTTTGTGTTCCTACGACTACGTTGTCCACGAGAGAAGTCGGTGAAGCGGCTTAATGGCTTGTCATCGCATCTCCAGGAAATTTCACTATCCTAGTCTGGACTCTGGAGAGGCATTGTTACATTGTGAACTCTTACTCTTCGCTTTTGGTTCCAAGTCCAAATCCGAGAATAAGCCGTCGAATTAGGCTTCTTTTTGTTTTAGTGTCCCGATAAAGCAATCATTAGGTCTCTTTCGCTCTTTATGGAAGTAAATTACGTCCGTCCTTGTCTGCCGGATTGCTTGGGACATAATTTGTTACCTGTATATAGTATGTCATTGTATATAACGGTTATGTATTTTAAAGTTTTTTTTTGAAAGGCAGAGAGCCAATACCATTAATAAATATAAAAGGAAGAAATTACATTCGGAATCGTTTCCCAAATTACATAACGGGAAAAACGAATGGAAACACGAGCAAGAGAATGAGCAGCCCTATTTAAATGTCTTATAATCCATTTTACTTCAATATTAGGCCTAGCATCAAGTAACAACTTGCAACTCTGAATAATTAAACCATAAGCAGAGAAGTCCAACTTGGAAAAAGATAATGCTTGTGCAAGTACCTGGTTGTCAGTGTAAACAACGTCACTTCCTTCAAAGAATTGAGTGGCGTAGTTGATGGCATAACGATAGGTTATTGCTTCAGCCACAGCAGGGTCAAATATCCCTTCTTGAACCCAGAAGCAGCTCCAATTCATCATCTTCCTGCTGATTCTGCAACGCAACCGAAACCCGTTGCTCCTTCATTATGAAAAAGTGCAGCATCTGTGTATAAACTCCACCCCACATTTAACAAACTTTAAAAGTTAATATACAATAGTTAATAAATAAGGAAAAATATGAGATATTAGATCTTATTTGGGTCTAACTAGCATTTAATGATAATTAATTATAATTTTAATAAAGTTTAATTAAATTTAAAATCATAATTCAATTAAATTACTAAAAAGTCTAAACCTATTTACAAATAGGCATGACTTCTAAAATAGTCAATATTTCTTACTTACCCCTATTTACACCACTAGAATTCTCTGAATTAATTCATATGGATATTGTTAGAGGTTGAATCAATTGTGCAACTACAAAGATGATGATGAACATGTTTCAAAAATCGGTTCAAGGGGAACTATAAAAAAAAGATCAATATTTATAATAAGGTATAATTTATGCTTATACGTTAATCATGTTATATAATTTAAAACGAGAAATTAAACAAAAACAATTTTTTTCGTTCTTCTATGTGCGAGATGAGATAACACCTCGATTTTTCAATATTGGACTTGGAGTCATCTTTTTTGGTCTTAGACCAGGGTATCCACTGGCGGACCCAGTGACTAATCTCCTCGCTGGTTTGTAGGCACCTCACAGGGTGGGACAGCTGGCTCAAGAATTTAAGGCTGCTCCATCTTTAATTCTATAATTTGATTTACTATTTGATTGTTGATTGTAGCAGGCGACATGAGGGTGACGACAAACTTTCTTTTGGGAGTTGGGTTTCCTAAAGATGAAGACAAGAGTGTTTGGACACAAGGATTAGTTATCATAAGTTTAAAAAAAGTTATTTTTAGTTGCAAATAAAGTCCCCTTAAAAATAAGGTTATTGGAACCTTAAGTTGAAATAAGGATATTTCAAAGTTGGGTTTTAGGTTATTGAATGTATTCCAAAGTTAAATTTGAGCTTACTCTTAAATTAGGAGCAATACTGTAGGAAAATCCCGGGAGGTACATCACATGTACCAAGTGCGGAAAACAAAACTTTTTTGTCACCGAGACTTTCCCGAACCCAGGATCCAGGTATCGGTATGAAGACATCAACCTAAATAGCCAAAAGAG
>JANKOE010000204.1:13829170-13840457 GCA_026284465.1 Erythroxylum citrifolium
CGGGAAAGTCCCGGTGACAAAAAAGTTTTGTTTTCCGCACCTGGTACATGTGATGTACCTCCCGGGATTTTCCTACAATTAATTGGGCCTACAGAAATGTTAATTAATTATTAGTATGGGCCTGATGTGTAGAAGCTCATTATGAGTCATTATGGTTAATGGACCCATAATAGACCGTAAGTCAAACCTGATTATAAAAAAGGGTTATGGTCCCCAAGCCAAAGACATTCTTGACATTCCTTCTAAATAAAGTTTGTCAGTTTTCTCTGTTCCATAAGGAGAATTCATTCGGTTTCTGGATCTTGGCTCGGAAGAACACAAATCCATCAATTTTTGTTGTTTACGCTTCCACTTGCAAATGGATCAAGGTTAGTGTTCTTGTTTATACATATATCATTGTTTATTCGATTTGCGTGTGATTCTAGTTAATTGAGTGTTTAGAAATATGATTATAATAATCATAAGGCTAAATTTCTAGTAAGTGGTATCAGAGCACTTCACGTAGATTGTTTCAACATGATATTGAGTTTCATTTTTCACTCTGTTCCGTATGTTTATGGTAGTAAAAATGAATTATAGATTTATCATTTGAGATTTCATTTGTTTTGGATTGTTGTTTATTGTTTTCTTAATAATAATAGACTGAGATAGAAATTTTTTGGTAGAAATGTTTTGATTTCTTGATTATCTTAGTCTGCGATGAATTAGAAAATAAGTAAACGTTACTGTCATCGTCAAAAAATTGTTTCATTCAGTTTAGAAACGAATTTTTTTGTCTAAAAAATGATGAATTAACACTGAAAATTATTTAAAATCTGGTATAAAATTTTTCAAATCTATTTTTTCTTATTCGGGTCATTTTTGGGTTTTCGAACCCATCAGAGGTCAGGGACAACTCCCTAACCATTTCTGCAGTTTTGGTCAAGATAACTCCTAACCGTTTCTGCATTTTTTGGGCCAGAGAAATGATCTCTCTGGACCTGTGTAAGCCAACAGACGCGTCTCCCATCAGCAGCGTTGTGTTTGGTCATCGCGTCCTTTTGGTGTCCGTGGGAATCAAACCCAGTACCAAAACAGATTAAAAGCCTTGTGCTCAACCGCCCAAGCTAGCCATGCATACTGCCACTTTAGCCCAGAATATATATATTATCTTTGTGGGCTGTGATGGTTGTCTATGAGTTTGGGTTAAATCATTTGGACTTCATTTAACAGTGGGCTCATGTTTCTTTTATTTATAAACTAAAGTTTAAATTAAATAATTTTGTACATGCATATAAAATATAAAGTCTTCCACTGTTATATAATATTGTTACGAACTAATGTTATAATTTTGTAATAATTAATTGAAGTCAAAATTTGGGGTTTGTTGATTGTCTATTTTTAAATAATAATCAAATTACCTAATTTTATCAAAACTTTAGGTGCTTATCATTTTGAATTAAATAGATTGAACCAATATGATGCCAAAGTAACCTCTATTGGGTAAAATTTATTAATTTTGAATGAGAATGCATGTTTCATCTATGCAAAATAATCGGCCTAAAGGAAGATTATTTTGGCTAGATGATTGGTATTTTAATTTTATCTGTATGAAATAATCGACCCAAAGGAGGTTATTTTGGCCAGATAGTACGTAAATTTTTATAAAATCACTGAGAAATAATCAACCCAAAGGAAGGTTATTTTGGCATGATAGGTAGTATTAAATTATGTGAAGTATTTGGCATAACATGCTGACAATGCGTCGGTCCAAAGAAAGACACATTGTTAGGCTATTTTAGTTTCAATATTTTTACTACGATCAAGAGTACCACTTATAAATTATTATTTTTGTCCAAAGATTGAATAATAATGTTGTGCTAGGTATCTTGTAATTGCCCCCTTTATAAATTTTTCTATTTTGACTTCTTAACTTCTTGACTAATAGTGAGCATGTTATTTTGTTTTCTTTCTTAAAGTGTCATCAATTTCTGCCAACATGAACAATATTCCCATGCTTAACGGCACAAACTTCAAGAAATGGAATGAGCACGTAATGATTGTGCTTGGCTGCATGGATCTAGACTTTGTATTTAGATTTGAACGTCCCACAGCTCTAACCAGCACCAGTACTGCTGATCAGAAAGCTGCATATGAGAAGTGAGAACGTTCAAACCACATAAGTCTGATGCTCATGAAGCATTCCATTCCGGACTCCATCAGAGGTGGAATTCCTGATAAGGCTGATGCTAAGAGTGTCCTTAAGCAAAATTCTGACCGATTTGCTGTAAATGAAAAGGTTGAAACAAGCACTGTGCTAACCAAGCTTGTTTCAATACGCTATAAGGGAAAAGGAAACATCAGGGAGTGCATAATGGAAATGTCTAATCTTGTCACAAAGCTGAGGGCACTTAAGTTAGAGTTGTCTGATGACATACTCGGGCACTTGGTTTTGATTTCCCTTCCTGCACAATTCAGTCATTTCAAAGTCTCCTATAATACTCAAAAGGAGAAGTGGACCCTAAATGAGCTTATAGCTCAATGTGTGCAAGAAGAGAAGAGGCTGAAACAAGAGAAGACTGAAAGCGCTCATTTAGCAACAACTTCTCAGGGAAATTCCAATAAGAATAAAAGGAAGAAAGGTAAAGAAACTGCAAATTCTGGAACAATGCAAGGTGCACAAAAGAAACAGAATACGGTTGTTCTCTGCTTCTTTTGTAAGAAACTAGGTCACGTAAAGAAATAATGTACCAAGTATGCCAACAGGTATGTTAAGAAAAGATATATTTCTCAACTTTGTTTTTTCTGAAGTTAATTTGGCTTTAGTACCAATTGACACTTGGTGGATGGACACCGGTGCTACCACTCACATAAGTGTCACTATGCAGGATTGCCTCAGGAGCCGAAAGCCAACTAATGGTGAAAAATACATCTTTGTGGGAAATGGCAACACGGCTGTTGTTAAAGCTATTGGTTATTTTAGAATTCAGTTAAAGTCTGGTTTTTTATTTGGATTTGGATGAAACTTTTGTTGTACTGCGTTTAGGCGGAACTTAATTTCTGTTTCTAATTTTGATAACTCTGGTTACTTTTTTCTATTTGGAAATGGTAAATGTGTTGTTTCTCTAAATTCTCAAGTTGTAGCAACCGACACTCGTGTTGACAAACTATACAAACTGGATTCTAGGACAACTAATCATTATGAAAACCTACACTCAAGTAACATTGGTATTAAAAGAAATATAACTAATGAGAATTCATCAATGTTATGGCACAAGCAATTAGGTCACATCTCTAAACAGAGAATACAAAGACTTGTGTCTGATGGAATTCTTAATTCCCTTGATTTATCAGATCTTAAGGTCTGCATAGAATGTGTAAAGGGAAAACAAACAAACATAAAGAAAATAGGTGCAAACAGGAGTAACGAACTATTGGAACTAATTCATACAGATATATATGGTATGTTCCCTACTGCTTCATAGAGTGGACAACAATACTTTATTAGTTTCATAGACGATTACTCTCGCTATGGTTATTTGTACCTACTTTATGAGAAGTCACAATCCTTAGATGTATTCAAGAATTTCAAAGCTGAAGCTGAAAATCAACTAAGCAAGAAAATAAAGGTTGTCAGGTCTAACCGTGGTGGTGAATAGTATGGAAGATATGATAGATCAGGTGAACAACGTCAAGGACCCTTCGCCAAATATTTGACTGAGTGTGGTATAGTTGCTCAGTACACCATGCCTGGGACTCCTAGTCAAAGCGGTGCTAAAAGACGAAACTGAACTCTTCAGGACATGATGAGAAGTATGATTAGTCATTCTTCTTTACCAGAATCACTTTGGGACGAAGCACTTAAAACTGCAGATTACATCCTAAACCAAGTTCCTAGCAAAGCAGTAACTAAAACCCCATATGAGCTGTGGATAGGTAAAAGGTTTGAAGTTGGGGCAAAAACCATAGAAACCTAAAAGGTTTGAAGTTAAGTTCTCAACAATTCTACCATACTGTCTCTCATATAACTATTATAACTACCAGCAAGCTTAGTTCAACACTTTCCTCCTAAAAAATATAACAAACCACCATTTATACTATACTTTTCCAATACTGGGTCCACATATAACGTTCAACTTTTATTTTACCATACTCTCCCATATATAACTATTATAACTACCAACAAATTTAGTTAAACACTTACCTCCTTAAAAACTTAACAAACCACTATTCATACTATTCTTTTCCAATAATGGGTCTACACATAGTTTCATTTTTTATTTATCAATTACTAGAAATGATACAGATTGATGTCTCAATTATGTAAATATCAACCCAGAGATTATGAGGACTTATATACTTCGTCTTTATTATCAGTTTCATAACTCTTTATTCTATAGATGATGACTTACATATAGGGATGGCAATGGGTTTTCAACCCGGTTAATATATGCACTACCCGACCCGAAAAATGGACATGGAGGCTAAAAAATGGATTTTAAATGGATGCTGAATGTAGATATGAATTTGGATATGAGTCTAGTGATAACCCGAATCGATGGATACCCATATCCTACCTATTTTTTATTAACTCTATTTTTATATTTTTTTGAATATTTATGGTTAAATGTAATAAAATATTAATATTTTCTTAGAAGAAACAACTTTTAAATCCCCACTTTACTCCTCAGCCCTCACCTTTTTCATCATATTTTATTTTCTTGTAGGATAATAATAATGCAAATGATACGGAGATGGAGTTTTGAATGTTGAGGAGTTTACGCAAAGACAATTTGAAGCTTTGGATATTTCAATCTTTGTTCCAGTTTTTTATTGTGAAAAATATATGTTATTTTTGCACTAGACATTATGATTTTTATTATTCTAATTTTATGGTTTTTTAAGAAATACAAATCAAAATCTTGACTTATTATTATTAAAACAAATTTTGATTTGGAGCGTTCGGAAAAATCTGCTCTTTATATTTTCTATTTAGAAGCTATATTTTTATGTGCTATACAACCCGATAGATATCCAAAAACCCGAACAATCCAATGGATTTAGATATAGATAGTAAATCGTAAAAACTGATACATATAGATATGGATATGAGTTAAGTCATAAAAAATGAATATGAATATCGGTAGAGTAATACCCGAACCGAACCTTACCCATTGTCATCCCTACTTATATATCATTATAAACAAGATTATAGCTAAATATTCCTATCATGTAAAGAAGATTCAAAGTTAAATGGAGGGATAAATTCACCAAAGGTCGTAAAGCTTCATCCAAGTTGTAGAAGAATGGCTTAGGTATGGCCCAAAAAATTTTTTAACCCAACCTAATCCTGCCCGATCCAGCCTGAATTATAACAAGCTTAACCCAAGTTACCTCAGCTTTAGGCCAATATCAAGTTTTTTTAATTTAATATGCAAGTTGAGCTCAAAATCGTTCTCTACATCCCATAATAACTTGACCTTCTTTAATAACATAAAACAACATTGTTTTCTTAATATAATAAAGCAACGTTGTTATGTTTATGAAAAACCAAAACACATCATCATGTTTCCTTACAAGCGATGTTATCTGGCGGTAATTTTATAGCTAAAACTAGACTCAAAAAATAAACTTTTGAGGTTGGAGAGATTAGCAACAAGAATCATATAAGAACAATACTGTCTTCTTTCAACTTTGAACAAAAATTTAAGATATGTTTGGTTTCTTTTTTTACCCATATAATGGATGGGTTTTCTTGTTTTTTATATTTTTATTTTGTCCATAGGCTTAAGTCTCATTATATGCAATAATTGACAATGGCCTCTCCTAAAACTTCTCCACATTGCACCACCTCAATGTTACGACCATTTTCTCCATTTCTTAACTTTTCTTTTCCACTTCTAAATATGAAAACTCATAACCCAGTATTTGGACCTATGACTACTTAGTTAAACATTAGCAATTTCCCCCTAAATTTGCCTTAAACATGGTTTTAACACTAAGTACCTCAAAAACCCAAAAACTTCTCATTCTATAATTTTATACCTCGAGCAAAATGGTTTCTTATGAATTCTAAGCATTGTTAAAAAGATGCCTAGGATATTACTATAAGGGAGTTTTTTCTTGCTCAAGATTTTCAGGCCTCCTTAGCTTGATTAGGCTTTGAGCTTGGCCAAATTATTCATAAATCATGTCGCATGATCTAAGACCAATCGGGATTCAAGCTGAGTTTGAGACAAAATAAATTTTTTTGGGAGGGATCAGGCCATAAACAATCTAGGCCCAGCCTAACCCATTGCTAATTGTAAAATGGTTAGACTGAAATTCTTAGCCCATTACACACAAAATAGTGAGACAACCTTATTCCTACAACAAAAATCAAATATGAATGTCTTATTAGTTGAAGCTAAAGCTGAAGAACAACTTCACAAAGTAATCAAGAAGAAGTGGATTTGCACCTTAAAGATGAAGAGGATTTAGTATAACCTTGATGCAGGTACTTAAAGAAAACTTCATTACTGTAAGAAACAAATGACAAAGACTAAAATCTTCAAAACCTGTAAGACGCACCTAAATACGACAAAGATTAAAGCCTAAAAACTACAAGATGATCTAACTAAAGCTTGTAAGATGCTCTAGCTAAAACCTATAAGAAGCTCTGATATTATAATTACCGAAATAGACATTTATACCCGGTGTATGAATGAGGCAAGCATAGCAATCCTTTCCTTAGAATATCCTCCTCTACTCTGTTCTCTCTTTTTTCTTAAAGCTCTTTCACATTTATTGATCATAAAAAAAGCCACATAAAGCTCCTCTCACGGACCTATAACTGACTAGGTTTCTTTGATCGCAGGTATCTATGATTTACTGCAACGCGGTTGAGAGGTCAACCTGTAACATGTCTTTCGGGAGGTCAATCAGTGTGCGAACAGATTAGCGACTTTTGCACGCGTTCTCCGACCGGGCTTGTACATTCTTCCAGACCCTCCAGAGTTCCTCCAGGAGCTTCTGTACCGTGATGCGCACGGCGTGATGTATCCACGCCAACAGCGCTAGTTTTGTTTTTCTCGTCCCTTATATTCAAAAAAAAAAAACCTTCTAATAAAAGTATTCTTCTTATTTTTCAATTAAAAACATATTTTAATCATAAACCCTTATGCCCTCAAATGTCTTTATGCTTCGTATATAATATTTTAATGAAATAAAAGTGAGTCATCTTACTTGATCTTTGTTATTATTTTCATTTACTTCTCTTTTCTCATTGTAAATACTATTATTTGTAGTGGACTAGCATTGCCTCCCATCAAGTTATAATATTAATATTTCTTTCTTTCTTTATTTTATACATACTAACATCTGTTCTAACATTCTAACTTCTATATTTCTTTTATTAAGAATTACTAATGCCTAACATCTAATGTTTATATTTACACTTTATTATTAATTTTTTAGTAACATATCACTCTTTTTTAGTATTTCTTTATTATTTTCTTATTTCTCACTTTAGTTATTATTATCCATATGCATATTATCAAAACAAGTCAAGGAGCATTTATATAAGGCTAGAATATATGTGATAACATCCTCATTGCTTAGGAATTATTTAAAAACTACTAAAGGAGGAAGGAGATCAAGAGTTACGCCCTAAAAATAGACTTTTAGAAGGCATTTGATTATTTATGAGGATCTTCATGTAGGTGAGATAGATTCAACAATGTGCCTTCATAACCTCATACTTATTCTAATCAATGGAGAACTAAAACCTATCTTCAAAGGAATAAATGGGATATGTAAGGAGATTCATTGTCTCCATATCTATTCACAATGAGCAAGGAGGTCCTCATCAGAATATATAATAAGGAACATCTCCTTTGTCATTCCCTATCTAGTCCTTGCATCAATTCAAAGAAATATCATCCTTGGAATTTGTATCCCTCTAAGAGAAACTTTTACTTATATTTGAACTGCTTAAGGAAGAGCTATTGTACCTAACAACTAACTTCGGGATTGAGACTCAGCTACTTAAATACCTAAGGATCCTAGTAACTAAAAAAGACTAACACTTAGGGATTGTTAACCCCTAATTGATAATATGCAATAGATTGGGTGTTGGGATAATAGATTGTTGTCTTATACTAGAAGGCTACAATTGATAATCTTAATCCTTAGCAATAACACATGTGTTGATGCTCCAATTTAGCAATTCCCAATGAAATAACCAAAAAGAAAAGCAACTGGGGAACTTTTTATGGTCAGGTTTGGAAAGTAAATCCACAAGTGCCAAGGTAAAATAAGATGATCTGTGTTTACTAAAAGACAAAATAGGATCGGGAATCACATCAATCAAACAATGAATGAGGTTCTTCTTTTTAAAAAGTTATAGAAGTTGCTCACTAATAAAGAATCACTTTGGGTGAAATGGATGAATATCTACTTCCTCAGGGATGACAACATACGGAGAGTGAAGCCAAAGATAAACACCTTTTGAACTTTCAAGCAAGCTCTAAAGCTAAGAGAACGTGTACGTAATGCCTTCAAGAATATGTAATGGATAAAATAGCTACTTTTCGTTTGATAATTAGCATGAAATTAGTCTTTTGCATAAGCTTTAAGAGTACAATTCTCTCAAGGCTAGTTTACCTGATAACATGAAGGTTACGACTATCATAAAAGCAGGCTTATGGAAATGACCAACACACTCCTTTAAAGGAGACTTACTAATAAGAGACAACATTTAGCTAGATCATCATAGTTTTTATGCTAAAATGATTAATTGGATATAGGAAGCCATAATTGCAAAAAGAAGAACTGCTTTAAGCCCCTCTCTGTCATGTAATTAGAACTTACCTTATTGGTTGGGTCAGTCGTGCTAGGCCCAAGCTCAAATTTAGAAAGGCACATGGGTCGAACGGCCCATTCTTTAACGTTGACCTAATTCTTACAGGTATTCACTATATAAACTCATTATCTCACCATGAAAAGGTACGACTTCACAACTCTAATTTTCTCTTAATTCCTAGCCACCAAAACCCTCACAAAAGACTGACTTGATCGTCGGAGGGGCCTATCGGGGTCAACTTCCGGCGTGCCTTGTTTGTTTTTGCAAGTATTCAACGGCAAGATCTGTCAGAATTATGAATCCAGGCAGCAACATTCAGCCCCAGCAAAATCAGGCTGAAACATTTATAACTGAGTGTTAGCTATCATGCATTTTGGTTTGAGAGTTTGGAGTTGTAATTCTAATAACTTAACTCTTATATTGTTCTAGCTAGATATCCGGTCTCGGAGTACTACTTAAAGCGATATCATTAAAACATTATTTCAAGCATGGTTGGTTTGTTCTACTACCTTATTGACACTTCTATTCATTTTGGCCACCCATCTTATAAAATTCTAAATTACCCTTTAAAAAAAAGATGCACAAAATTAAAAGTGCTTTTGTAATTTTATATTATACGTAAGTTTTTTTTTGGATAATTGGAGACAATAAAATTAATTTTTAGAATAAATAAAAAAGAAAAGCTTCGTATTCTTTTATTCTAATGAAATTAAACATAACATCTTTAAAGTGAATGAAAATACATAAACGATCCTAATAGCTTACTTATATATATGAAAAAATAAATATAAAATGATCCCTTAAGAAATATATCTTGTTTTATCAATTTATATTCATTAAAAAATATGTTATAAACATTAATGTAATTAAAAGTAGAAAAATGTGAATATACTTATGGCTAATATATATAAACAATTTAACATAATTATTTGAATCTTTAATTTAGTAAAGGACGTATATCTCTGTAGGTTTTTATCTTTTTGGACTAACAAAAGGTATGAATTCATATCAACCATAATGAAGGAATTAACTTAAATAATTTTTAAAATATAATATTCGTAGTTAAAATTTTCTTAGAACCTTTATGAAAAATGAGCAGGAAAGTCTCTTTTACTAAATTTACTGTAATTCATATAAATCAATTAACTTTATTATAACATTTAATTTAGCATTTTCAAAATTATGACTATTTTTAATAGTTAAAAAACTAAATAAGTGCAAGGTCGTTAATTTATAAATCTAACTCAAGTTTCATTTTGTTTTACTTTTAGATAAATCTATTTTAGACTATAAATTTTAATTTTAGAAATGTATTTATAAGATTTTAAAATTAGTAACTTTTTATGCCTATTTGACATATAAAACGCAATAATTATTTTTAATAAAATGTAAAAGATTTATGTATCGTAAAATACATAATCGTTTTTAAGATTTTCAGTTTACAAATGTATTTAATCCTATTAGTATTAGCAATGTTAGTATAAAATAAAAATTCCCTTATCCTACCCTGACATTTGACCAATTCTTGTTTAACCTAATTTAGGTACTATTTACCGTCGAATACCACCAGAAAATTTTACTATCTCATGGCTTACATTATAAAATATAAATGGTGCTGTTTCGTAATGAGTTTCGATAGTGAACTCTGAACATCCATTCAGGAAATAGGTTTTAATCCTGCTTATACGGAGAAGTTCAGCACAAAGCTTGAATATTACTCCGGTGGACAAAAATGTAACACATAACAAGAGACTTATTACGTGTGTACCAGTCCAGGACCTTCACGAGAACTCTTCGCTGGACGCGATGATCAACGTCTTTCTATAACTTTCTTAAAATGTGACTTTTTTTAACGGGGCAGAGAATCTTGAAGTTCGCGAATGAATTGAGCAACGTCAAAAGACTTTAATTTCTTTAAAAAAAATTTATATCAGGCTTTTCCATCACAAGTCTAATATAAATCCATTTTACACTAATTATGATCCATTTTTTCCTAAACTTTGGCTCATTGATATTATATTAGTTATCGGACCACCTTATTATTGGGAACTGAGTTGAGATCCGATCCCGACAGCAATGGAATAATCACGAAACTTTTTCGTGACTTTTAATTTCCTGAAAAACCAAGATCTATTTAATTCTATAAAATGATTAACACAAATTATAATAAAGTGAAAACTTAATTCGTACCTTATAATGAAGCTTAACCTTTATCTTGTCATATCCCTCGAACTATTCTCGAAACTGATCCGTCTCAACCTTCGTAGCCGCATAAGTGTCCGACCTTTAACGGTATCCACAGAATAGGTTGAGAGAACTTTGTACCTCTTACAGAGAGGGTTAAGCAAGAAGTGCTAGCTCCATAGAGCTTAAGCCTATTTATAATAACCTTTGGACGTTTTAGTAATTTAATTGAAATTAAATTCTAATTTCAATTAAACTTTAATTAGAATTACAAATAATTCT
>JANKOE010000204.1:13847366-13858845 GCA_026284465.1 Erythroxylum citrifolium
GGTTTTCATAAATTCGTTGTAGTTTTTTTAATTTTTAAAACGCCGCAACACAACAAATCTAACCAAACGTGATTTAACGTATGGTTTTCTTTTTAATAAAAATCACAACAAAACAAACGGCAAAAAGAAAAAAACAAACAAACAAACGGGCACTTAGTTTGATTAAAAAGCAATTTTCTGATTTCGTAAGCAAAAAACTAAAAATAAATAGAACTCTCTTACTTATAGCATTATGGAGAGTCCCAGTTGGACCTTAGTAGTGGACTTTAAGGTTGTGGTTGTTGGAAACATAAATAGTTCGGACTTCGGACTTCGGACTCGGCACGTTCAGTGTCTATGTACGATCTCTCCCTCTTTAAACCTTCTCAATTATTTTGTATTCCATCGAACCAGAAACCCTAGCTACGATTTCTGTCAACTCTACATTCAGGAGGGCGATGGGTAGCGAAGGATCAAGGGTTGTTGGTAAGTAGGCTTCAATCTATGTCTTTACTTTATTTTCTTTATGGCTATCGATGGCCTTCGGGAATGGGTTTTGTAGCATCTTTGAAAAATTTTCTTGCTTTTTACCTTTTGTTGGTGAAACTGTGCATATAATGGTGTTTGACGTTGGAATTGTGTGAGATCTTTCTCTGCGCCTAATAATGTATGTGTCAGAATTCAAGGTATAACTTCATAGAGAACAGAAATCGAAGGAGAGTATAAGTCTTCGGTAATTTTCGATGACTGGTTTAAAGTGAATGGGTTATGTATTTGCTGATATGCAGGACTAGATTGTAGGTGGCTAGATAATTAATTGGCGAACTTGTGATGATGAGATCATTTAAGGGATTAGAAGAGGTTCTAGTTGAATATGCTTCTACGGTAACAATGGTTTGCAATATAATGAGAAATTCCCAAATAAGAATGATAACTCGTAAGAAGCTAGAGTTGCTTTTATATTGTGAAGCTTTTGAGGAAATGAGGTATATTTCCAATTTGTTTTCTCCGACTTACTTGAGGTTTAGTCGATGATTTTGAAACTAGTATTCACAGGTTCTATTAATTAATTCACTCGGAAATCACTACCTTTTCTCGTTTCAGTTTGTGAAGATCTCTTGAAACTCTTTCGACTTACTTTTTAAATCATTTTCTTTGTCAATCATAGGCCTCTCCTAATCATATATGTTGGATTGGCTCCAAACATCCATGTTCTTAACTATTTTCAATTTGTTCTGCCCACTTATGCTGTCCCAACTCAAACATGAACGAAAACGAAAGGAATTTTCTCACTATGAGAATTTTTTCTTGTTCATAGTAAACTGCTTTAGTTGATCATGAAAGGTGATAGGAATGTTATTGGGCACAGTGAAAATATAACAAATTCCTGTAGCAAGCAGGATATTTTACTGAATTTATGGGAGCTTAAGTTACTTACTTAAGTGGATTGAAGTAAGTTTGGGGCCCATAAACTCTTAACTGCTCTATTTGTGATGTGATTTATGATTGCAAAAGTTGATTATTTCGAAGTGATTGAGTTGCTTTTGTATCCTTTTTTATTTAGCTTTCCAAATCTTATGTAAGTTAGTTCAAGACTTCTAGTTTAGCACATCATGTTTATATCTAGTTAACAGTTCTCCAGCTAGAGATACAGTAATCCTAACATAGTGAAGGTCAATGTACGAGCATCTGGATATTGCTCACTCTGAATGAACAGAATGACTAACAATTTGTAAGTTAAGGTAGCAAATTGTGTCTGTGTGATATTGATTTGAGCAAAATATTCAAGAGTTTGGTTTGGATTGACATTTATAGCTGTGATCATGAAGTTTTGTCCTGAAGGTCTGGCTTATATTTGCCATCTGATTCATCTGATATTTTGGATTTGCATGCCTTCATGCCTTTACATTTTGAAAATAATTTTTGGAACTACCTTGGTATTGTTTGCAATTTACTGGCACCACATGTGTGGGAATTTCTCATGTTTTGTTTTCTTAAAGGTTATTAAACCTGAAGTTAAGGTTCTCTGAATTAATAGAAACTCTCCATCCTCTACAGTGCCTAGGAACTTCAGATTGCTGGAAGAGCTTGAAAGAGGGGAGAAGGGAATTGGTGATGGAACTGTCAGCTACGGAATGGATGATGCTGATGATGTCTACATGCAGTCATGGACAGGGACTATTATTGGCCCCCCCAGTGTATGCATTTTGCTTTTCCTTTCTCCTAGAATATTGTCATTTTTACTTTATCATTGTATCTTATGCAACAAGGTTGGATTAGGAGGTTGAATTTTAGATGATTTCTAAATTAGCCCCATAATGCATAATTCAACGAGCATAGCTGTGGTTGTTCACATGTTGATCGTGTTTTCACTATTTAAGTGATATTCAACAGTAACTCTTTCTCATTTGTGAATTCATTAGAAAAACATTGTCTTCTAAAAAGGTAATATTTTGTAGAAAGCCAGGTTTTCAATCTGGGGAAAAATTCCTTACCGATAAACCTATTAACATTATGAGTCGGTTAGCTAGATAAACTATACTGGAAATCTCAATCATGACCCAAAATGAGAACAGGAACATACTCTTATAGCATGTACAGATATACATGTTTAATATGGTGCAAAAGCACATATGATGATGCAAAAACACAGACGTACATATCTGTGTTCAATTCCAGTACATAAGCAGGGAATCCATAACACCCATGGATAATTAGCTAGATTAGGAATGAGGTGTTCTTTAGGATTAGGAGCTCAAATTTTCCTTTATACTTGTTATACAAAACTAGTGCTAGTTGTTCTTTCTTTATGCCCTTTCTTGGGGTACAAATTTTGCTTGTGTGCATGTAGAAAGACAGCGGCAGATATATAGATTAGCCAGCTGCATGATTATTGTTCCGAATCTGGATCATATGCTTTGAGAAGCGTACTTTTGGGAATATGCAATTTGTCTTACATTTGTCCAATCTAGAGTAGGAAAAATAAGCTTTACTGAATTGTCAGAGATCCTAAAATCTAGATGTTGAAGCTAAACGCTGATTGTCAAAAAAGATTTGCATGTTGCTTTTAGCTTCTTAAACTGCAGGCGAGGAATTTAGATCTCAGTCACAAGAAACCATAGGAGAGATTCTTCTTTGGTCAAAGAAGTTTCTAAAATGGTGATTCTTTAAGAAAGAAGCTCGTATAGGACATGTATACAAATTGGGGTCGGTTTATAACAAGATGATTGTTGAATCTAAACCTGCTTTCAACCCATTTAAAGACTGTTGCCATTGTACTACTTTAGTTGTCAATTAAATGTTGCCAAATTCTTGTCAAGTCAAAGCAGTTCTTTGAAAAACGTGGGAAATCAAGTTTTTGGAGTATGCATCGCTTCTCTGTAATGCTTCCTGTCTATGAACTTACAACTTGATTGTATTGCAATACTGTCTGCACTCTTTATAATATTGGAGAACAGCACAAATTATTTCATCGTTTTGGTTGCCAGACTGTACATGAAGGGCGCATTTATCAGTTGAAACTGTTCTGTGGCAAGGATTATCCCGATAATCCACCAAGTGTGAGGTTCCAAACTCGAATTAATATGACATGTGTCAATCCTGAAACTGGTTTGGTAGGTGATTTTAGCCTGTTCATTTTTTGCTCACTAGTGGTTTGATCTTAACCTTGCTGATGATTTCATTATTAGGTTGAACCACGCCTTTTCCCAATGCTTGCTAATTGGCAGAGGGAGTATACAATGGAGGATATATTATTGCAATTGAAGAAAGAAATGATGTCACCACAAAACCGGAAGCTAGCTCAGCCTCCTGAAGGTATCTCATATTTGCTTCTGCATAAACTTAGCTACTCATAGTTTCCAAATCAGCCTCCCTCCCCCATAGCTTTTTTAAATCTACTTTATCCCATCTTGTTCCCTTTTCCATAGTGAATTCTTTTAATTGATTTAAGGTACGGAAAATCAGTAGAAAAAACAATCAATAAATCATAGTTGTTAACTCTATGAAAGGGATGTAGCTGGTGTTTAGAACAGATAATTATAAAGGACTAAACAAAATGAGAAAAGGTTGCTTACTCTGAAGATGTTCTAGTAATGGACGGTAGTTTTCTACCTGAAGTGAATATGTTAGGTATCCATATGTGGTTAGTCAGGAACGTTTTAATGGTGTGGCAGATGTAAGTACAAGTTCTTCATGGCGTCTGAAGATCTGCATCAACTCCGAACTAATAGGGTCAGATGATAGTTGGGGCATTATCGGCAGCAGGACTCAAAAACATCTTTCCTATGTAATCATATTGATTATTTTTTCAGTATTCATGTCAAATTTTATTGCAGGAAATGAAGACTCAAGGATGGATCAAAAGGGACTGGTGCTGAGGTGCTGTATTCTTTAAGACGTGAAAGTTGAGTAAACAAGATATTGTACATAAATATCCTCTTTCTTCTGCCGGCCCAATGCCATTTATATGTAACCTTATTTATGAGCAGTTGATATTAGTTTAATTAATCCGTGGCTAAATAAGTTGGAGCATTGATGAATTGTGAATGTGTTTAACAATTTCAAAAGATTTGCTGTGCCACTAATGCGACTCAATATTTGATCGAATATTTCTACTTGAGGATCTATCATCAGCCTGAGAACAATTCATTCATGTGGCATGTGTTTACAAAGTACTGATGGTGTCAAATGCAAGGCTTATACTTCAAGAGCCTTGGTAGTTATTTCTTCTGCATGCCTGATTTTGCAATAAAAACATCTGTGAGTTTCTGTTGTAGGCTTTGATGTTCAAGTTCATAAGCGTAGTCATCCAGGCATCTTTTGTTATTTGTATCATCTAAACCCTATATGCCTACCCGACCTACTAAATAAAGAACTCCAAGCGTCCTTACTGTTATTCTATGGACTCCCAAGTTTTCATATGCGGTATCTTACCATTGAACTTAACTTTGGGGTTTTGGCCTTTCACTAAATGAAGAAAAGAAAAATAAACTGATGTACATGAATAATTATAAAGTATTCATGCAAAGCATTTTGATTTGTATTGCTGTTTTTTAGTAAACACACATATGAAGTATATAAAGGGAGTGGTTCTAATATATGAAGCATGGGAGGGAATTTAGGGATTGTTTGATTTGACTTTAATTTTTTCGTTGTAGTTTTTGTTTTTATTTTTTGTTTTAGTTTCTTTTTTTTTTCAAATGAAAACAAAAACTTGTTTAGTTGTTAATATCAATGTAGTTATAATGATAATTGCATATGAGATAAAACTTAAAGCTAAATTATTTTTAATTAATTAAATTTATTTTAATCTTTTATATAATATTTATTAATAAAAATCAATAAAATTAATTTTAAGTAAATATTTTAGAAATTAAATTTCATTGTAAATATATTTGAATTATTTAATCAAAATTTATTTGAAATTTGTATATTTTGAAGGTATTTTAAATTTAATTATATGTAATAATAATAATAAAATAATTCATTTATTTTTATTAGTAATTAATTAAATATATATTATTAAATTAAATTATTCACAATTCTTATTAATAATTAATATATCAAATAATTAAATAATATATATTTAGTTAATACTAAACTAGATTATGAAAAATAAAAAATTGCTTTTTGTGATTTTCATAAAATTTGAAAACAGAGAGAAACAAAACTAAAAACTCAAACAAATTAATTTTTTTTACTAAACTTGAAAACAAAAAAAGAAAGCCAAAGCCAAAAACAAAAACAATGAGGTCCTTACAAACATTTTTTCTTACAACACAAGATTGAATTAAATCTAATTAAAAGTTTTACTGAATTATTTATTTGCATGAATATTTGTTATTATTCCATTGTAAATAAATAAGTGGTTATGATTATTATTATTTAATATTGACATAAAGAAGTTTTTATTTTTTATGGGAATACATAGGCAGACATATCCATACATATGTATGTATGTATGTATGTATGTATGTATATGCCTTTTGATTATTTAACAAATTATAGTAACTCTTACATATTAAATTAATTATAACAAAAAAAATCAGTAAAGTAACCTTATAGATTAGAATTCAATAAATAACTTTACTATTATGTTATCACTTAACGTAACTAATTACGAATCATATTTTCTTTCTAATTATATCTATATTACTTTTTAAGATGTTAGTAACTAAAATCATAATTATTGATATAAGCAAGGTTTTAACTTATGATCTAATAGTAAAAAATGTTATTATTAATCTTTTTATCCTTAGTGATAATAGTAAACTAGCGTGTAAAAGATCAAACTAAATTGACAAAATGAGCCATTTGAACTAAGTGAGCAATTAAAGAATAAATAAATGAGTAAATTAGACCACATATGCAACTTAAAACAGGTTGAAGGGAATTCAAGTAAAGAACTAAATACAAGGAGATATCAAGCAGGTTAAGATCTAAACAAACTATTGTAATAATTCTTGTACGTTTATCTTGGTCATTTTAATAAATTATGGCTCAATTATTACACGACCATGTATATTTATGGTACATTTCATGTACTTTGTCATAACTACGAGAAATTTCAAGAAGGTTTTAAAGAAAATCCTCTTGATATATTAAAATACTTTTAGAAAACTTTTAAATTATTTTGGATCAAGTTTTATCAAAAGAATGTGTTTTGATCATTTAAAGAGCTTGAAATTAAAAAAAAAAACTTATTTTAGAAAGTTTGGTCAATCAATATGGTGATTTGGGTGACTAATATTAGGGCTTTGGATAGATTAATCAAGCAATATAACAATGTGATCTATATAATATCTTTTAAAAATATGCAACATGAGTTTGTGACTATATTGGTCATCCAATTTACTAGAATCGTTGACCAATGCTACCGTTACTAATCACTATAATGACTGGTTTTTGATTCTAACATCTATTTTTTTCCATTAATATGAGCAAGAGAGGGATGTTTTGAAAATTGCTGAAATTGGAGAAATTTCCTAGGATTTATATTATAGGTTTCCTTTGACCTTAAACAAAATTCATAAAGGTTTACTCTTTACGCGTGATAAACCAAAACGATTGGAAAGGTTCCTATCCATCAGGACAAAGAAGATGTTCTATAAAGGATTCATTTTCACCCATTAAAGGAAGAAGATAGTTAATTCATAAGTTAAACTTTAGGAATGGATGTAAATCAAGAGTAACTTTATGAATGGATGTAGATTAAGAGTTATTTAATTGAATTACTATAAATTAGATTTATCTCTCTTTCCCTAATATTTAATTATTATGATTACATTGTGATTGTCACATATGAATTTGTCTTAACATATATAAGAATAGGCAATGCATTCAATAGTTTGTAAATAGGGAAAAAAGTGAAAACACAAATTTTAACCTTCTCTTGTGCATCATCAATGACCAACAATTGGTATTAGAGCAAGTCTCATTCATTGCATTTAAATTTATATCAAAATTTAAGCAAATATCTTTATAGTAGAATTTGATTCACTTTAGCATTGATAGGCAATGTATAGGTAAGTAAACCTTATTTCTCTTAAGGTGACAGTTATATATTAGAAAACTAGGATCAAACACTTTTTTGTAGCTAAAAAGAATTATTTTTAAAGATTCTAGAGAATGGTCCTTATGCCACTATCAGAACTATAGTTATAGATAAAATAAAGACTAAAGTAGCAAAGAATATAAATGAGTTGAGCGATAATGATAAGAGACCCGTTACAAAATGATTTATTCTTTTATGCTCGGACACGCTTTAAATCATAAATGAGAGCACCACTGAAATAAAAAAGGAGAAATATTAGCTTATAGGTGCGTTAATATGAGCATATGGAGAAAAATGAGACAATTTCTAATATGTATACTTGCTTTATCTATAGTATAAATACTCTTAAATGTCTTGATAAGAAACACTAATTTTAAATTAATGAGAAAATTGTTTAAGTCTTACCAAAGTTTTGGGAGGAAAAGGTGATGACTATACAAAAAACCAAACATCTGAGCACCCTTCTATTAGAAGAGCTAGTTAGGTCACTCCTTACCTGTAAAATGCAAATGAATGAGATGTATAGAGAGGAAGTAGCTCAAAAAAGATGAGGTGTAGTGTTTAAAGTCTTCAAGGATGGAAAATTTAATGATGAGTAGATCTCTACAAATGGGAGCAATAAGGAATATATAAAGCCCATCATAAAGGAATTCAATATGCTCTAAAAGGAAAAGGGGAAGAAACAATTAAAGAAGAAGAATAAAGCATTTAAGGCCACATGAGACAACACTGCTAATTAAAAAAGTGGGAAATTCAAAATTATGGTGGCAAGTATATGCTTTAAGACTAACAAGAACAAGGTACCCTTTCCCTTAAAATTTTGCAAAGATAATGATAGTTTTGATATTGATCTTGTATATGATGTGTTAGTCAAATATGGAAGAAATTATCTTTCAATCATAAGGAGATTTTAAAACTCTTAAATGTATGCATGATTGAAAATAAATTAAAATGTGATATGTAAGTGTGATTGTTGCCAATAATAATGAGCATACTCTGTTGTATAATAGTGAATTATTGAAAAAGAAGATCAATATTTTTAAATAATTATTGTCTAAATTCACTTTAGGGAATCAAAAATTAAACATTCTTGAATATCAAAAGAGGTTGAGTGATAGGCATAGGATTGAGTACACTTATAAAAGTGTATCACTCAACGCCAAGACAATTTTTATGAATAAAAATCATATTTATAATGATGAGCCATTATCTTAATTACATAAGCATATGGAATTCAATTTTAGACATAAATAATTCAATTCTCATGCTTCATCTTCTAAGTCTTAAGATAAAAAGAATTTTTATATGGTTGTATATGGTTCATATTGCAAACCTAGAAGCCATAGTTCACAAGATAATACAAGGTAATAACAAAGGGGCATGCAATATTCTTCTCATTTATATATTCCTTTTTATCATCAAAATGGTATAAAATAAGCTCATTATCATTATAAGCCTCATGAACAAAGAAAAATTATATTTGCAAAATCCCATAAGTTATATTTTTGTAAAAAGAGCATGCCATATGCTAAATCACTACGAGAGCTTCTAATTCTCCATAAATCCAAAAGAGAGTATTATATCACCCACATCATTTATAAAGAGTTAGAAATGCATATATGTCATATTTTATAGGTCACAATCACATAATTAATATACTTTCATATCATCTTATATGAGATGCCACAAAATTACTTGATGCCAATTATTTTCTCTAATGTCACTAAATGTTTTATCATAATAAAAAAGGAGAGATTGCTAGACCAAGTAAAATTATAATATGCAGTTTTGATTATAACAAAATACATTTCTTCAATAGAAAGGTAAAGTGAGAAAAAAAGATCTAATTAAATCAACTAAGCAATTAAAGGATAAATCAAATGAGCAAAGTGGAGCACATATGCAAGCTTAAGAGAACTTTTAAGGAATTTAAGTAAAGAACTAAATACATAAAGGAATTATGTAAAGAACCAAATTATATCCTTGTTGAAATGTTATATGTTCATGGAGGCATATATGATAGGTGTTAAATTGTGACATGATTATAAGTTGTATATGTACTGAATTTTGGTTTGATCTTGAATTTTGGTCTAATGGATCATAGTTAGTGAGTTGGAATTAATTGGGATCATTAGGAAATTGAGGTATTAAATGTAAATTTGGACATGGAAAATGTCAAGTGACAAGACAAGTTGGTACATGAAAATTTAGATGACTAAGTCTATACATTTAGTGACATTTGGCATAAGTAAATAAGGGACAAATAACAGTATAATTAAATGACAATTGGCAGCATTGATTAAGTGACAAGTGGTCAAATAGAATTGAGATATTTGGTGGTTTATATGGTGGACAAATGAGAGACATGCAAAGGTGACAAATTCCATGTTGTGAGAGTGACACCTAGCTACTTAGGTGTTAAGCTTGCAACAAGTTTCTGCAACCTTCATTCAAGCATCTCCACCGAAACCATCCACCCTCTCTTAGCTCTGAATTTTGCTTCAATTTCACTTAGAATTCTTGCAAGATATTGCATTAAGAAAGCTACCACATGTTATCTTCAATGTTGCTATCTTTTGGTGTTAAGAGCATCCTAGTCTCACTTGGATTTTGGACTTGTGTTGGTTGTTTAGAAGGCTAGTTTTGCTTGTTATTGAAGAAGGACTTTGAAATTAAATAGGTAAGGCAATTCTAAACTTGATAGCATGTTGTGTTATGAATTATGTGATGTTTGAAATGGATAGAATATGTATTGAATTGATGATGAATCGAGGTTTGGAAAATGATAGTTGTTTGATAGCTTTTGTGTTGGATTGTGATGCATAAAAGATCATGGATTGTGAGCTGTCTTATGAATGATTTTTGAATTAGTTTGGACATGAATTTGATAAGGTATTGAAGTATGAATAAGGTAGAATTAAAGTGAAATTGATGGACTTTAGTGAAGGTGTGTCGAATATAAGTGAAGTCAAGTTTTGGAAACAAATTGGAGGCAGTGGGTGAGTGAACCTAATTGTGGGATTTATAAGGATTATTCCCATGGTCATGGGAAGTACTTAGTAAGGAGAAAATGTTTGTTTTAGACAATTTTCGGACTATATAAGGTTAAGGTACTTAATATAATTGGACTTAATTGAGGTTGAAAATGAACCTAGAGGATGTTAAATTAATTGAGTAATAGTTAATTTAGTTATGAATGTTTAATTGAGGTAATTAATTAAGGAATATGTGGGTAACAAATAATGTGTCTAATGTTAAAATGTATGGTTTGTTCAAGGATGAATGTATCCTTATGAATATAAATGTGTTTCAAAGGGTTTATGTGATGTGAATTGAATATGATTGTTTATGAATTAGAAATTTATATGATTATATGTAATGTGTAAATACATAATGCATTTAATGGTACATTATTGCAAATGTTTATGATCATAAGGTATGTGAAGTTTGTTTGGATGTGCATGTATATGTTCAATTTAAGAAAAATGGAATAAAGACATGTTATGCACTACATCTTTTGCATGTGATTATGAAACCTGAAATAGTTTGTTTTAAAACTGTCAAGTCCTAGTCATGGGTAAATAGGTATACCTAGAAAAGTTTGCAACTACTTCTGTAACTAGACACTAAGGTGTCTTTTGTAATTAGACACTAAGGGGTCTTTTGTGACCAGATACTTCGATGTCTTCTGTACCAGACACTCCGATGTCTTCTAATTTTAGACACTTCTGTGTCTTCTATTTAAGAGACTTAAGTCTCTTCTGTTTATGAGATACCAAGCATAGGTATTAATTGTAACGCCCCAAATTAGGGGTTAGATTTTGGCATGCATTCATGGCATTTTTCGGGTACATTGGTTTAATGACATTTCGGATTGATTCGGACAATATTAAGATAATTTTAGTAATTTTTGGAGACTTCAATGATTTTTAGAAATTGATGGTG
>JANKOE010000204.1:13875510-13888119 GCA_026284465.1 Erythroxylum citrifolium
GAGCCGTAGCTCTTTGTGAAAAAGAAAGTTTGAGAGGAAAAGTGCAGTAGCACCTAGAGAGAGATATTTGTATCTTGTGTGGGTGTGAGGTTTTGTACTAATAGTTTCATATTAGTGGAAGTATTCGAAGTCCGTGGACGTAGGCAAGATTAAGGCCAAATCACGTTAAAATTCTTGTGTCTTGTTTTCTTTTGTTCGCGAATCTTTTGCAGTATTTCCAACAGTTACATGTATATGCAGTACTGAATTCTTGTCATCCAACCATATGACCTCATTTAAGAGAAAAGAGTTAGAACATCAACTTGGTAATCAACCCCAAAGCAATTTCTAACAGAAAGATTTGTGTATTGGGTAGAGCATTCATTTTGTAATATTAAGGATGGGCATTATGTTTAGTAGCTAGCTATAGACATTTACGAAATTGAGCCACCCAGGGAGCAAGTTCAGTGTTATGAGGTGCTCTTGGATAAGTTAATGGTTCCTGGATGTACCTGTTTTTTTTTTGGAATTTTAAAGAAATATATTAGCAAAAACGGAAAAAAGAAAGATACATTGTACAAAAAATTACAACCGGCCAAGGAAAAAGGGGAAACAACCCCAATTGCCCATTAGACCAAAAACAGAACAACCATTCAAATCAACACAAACCAACCCCAAAGCATCATAAAAACTAGCGCAACCTCATTGCGGGACTAAGAGAAACCTGTTGCTTAGAAACAAGGAGAGCCTCCCGAATGGAATGAACAATACAGTCCGCAAGCACGTACTTACTCCGTTCAACTTGCTGATAAATGTGCTTGTTCCTCTCCCGCCAAATATGATAAATAGCCATCTGAAACGAGGCCTTAATAATGAAGCCATCCCGCCTCCCTAGTTTGGATGTACCTGTTTTGATAGCACATAAGTTCAAATCTTGGTAAACAATTCACATGATGTAGTAACAATACTATGAAAACCCATCATTGTATTCATATTACTTATATACAACATTTATGTCTGTAGAATTATGATTCGAAAAACAAACCCAAGTTTAACGACTCTATTGGATCCACAAAATTACTATTTTGTGGGTTAATAAGTGTTAGGCAGACTTTCTGGGGAAAAAGAAATCCTAAAAGACGCTTTATCTTTTGTCCTATATGTGGAGAAAGTTATATAACTAATTGGTTTTGTAGGTTGTTTGGCATTTTAATCTTGCTTGTTAACTTTTTCCATTATATGTTTAATTTAAACATTATTGAGGTTGTAGATTTTTTTTAAAATGGATTTATCCCCTAATGTGTGAAAGAGCTTTGAGGATCATCCCTGACCTGCTGAAGAAGATGAACAAGCTAAAAGAAATGTTGAGGTTAAAAATAAAAATTATAAGGATTATATTGTTTGTAATTGTCATTAAAAATTGTTAGTGGGATGTAAAAGTAGAAAGATTGGTGTGTATTTCACTGAATATTAATGTTGTTAATTATGAAATTAATGATAACTTGTTTATGATTTTATACGAGTTACAAATTTCTAACTAATTTTATTTTAAACTTTGATCATTAATTTATTGAAAGATTGAAACATTAAACATCTTAAATTTCAAATCATGTTGGATTGTGAAAAAACCTTACATACTTTTAGGGTCGTTCCTAACGTTTTATAGGCCCTGGGCGAAGTAAAAAAAAAACTCAATAAATTAACAATATACAAATATGTAAACTTTAAAAGGATATTTTTATTATTAAAATTTAATATTCATACATAAGTTACCCAATTTATAAGTCTACATACTCAACAAAATATTAAATGATCATAACATCAACTAATAATATCTTGCAAATATTTTTTTGTCAAGCAACTAGATAAAGGTCTAAATTAGTAAATCAAATATTTTTATTAACTTTTGAATTCAATTAACATTAGTGATTTTTTAATAAAAAATTTCTTTTATAGGAATTAACATAATGGTAAATGTAGTAATTTAATGCTACCAACCTATTTATAAAAAATCACTCAAACACATCCAACGATTTACAGTCTTATTTAATTATCAAATAATTTTTATTATTATTTAATTATCACAACATGTTTAATAGAATTATACAAATTTTTATAATAAATGAATCCGTTTATGTAGTCTTTGAATTGAGTAACTTAAATTATTTGATTTAATCATATTATAACTAAATTTATGTGAACCTTTACAAGAATGTAAATCCAATAATTATTACATGTGGCAAAGTATAATGAAAATTACAATTACAAAAATTATATTATTTATTAATGTTTAATTATATTTTTATAAATAATAAGTAATTCAAAAATAAAAAGGAGAAACACAAAAAAACACAATATCATTTAATATTATGTTTTGATTTAAAATGCTAATATAATATCCACGTTCATGACAAATTACAAATTAATTATAATATGTTCAAATATTTAATAAGTTAAAAATAAATTAAAAATTAAAAACTTTACCTTTAAATTATCACTCAAAACTCATAAGACATAACCGTAGAAAAAATTAGTGTATGAAATACACTCAAATGCTTCAAAGGTATTTATAAATATAATAAGTTAAAGTTGTATAGTTAAAATGAAACCTACTTAGCTTCTAAGATTAAAAGTTAACGCTAACTTTCTCGGTAATATAGCTAATAAAGGAAGCCATTTATTAGTTAATTAACATTAACTTTTTCTTCTTCGAAAACCAAGGATTTACTACCCTTCTAAATAATAAATACTGCTGAAATGCATTGAAGATGGACCCCTAATAAGAGTAAGCCCTAATAAGAGTAAGCCCTGGGCAAGTGTCCTGCCTGCCTTTGCCCAAGGTCGACACTGGTTGCCTTAAGGGAAAGCCATTTCAAATTATTTTACATGAGATTCTAAAACCACGCCACTCACTATAAAAGCAAGTGAATATCCATCAATTTATTCAAAGATTGAAACTTTTACACCACCTCAACATCGTAAGATTTCAAACAAGTGGGTCAAAAGATTTGTCTATAGCTGTATAACAAAGATCAAGCATATATGCAATAACTTTTATATAACAATCATAAAGGTTGTAGCTACTAGCTAATAGCTAAAACCTATTACAAAAACATCATATTCTTCGATCACTAAAATAAACCAAACAAGAATAACTAAAGTCAATGTTATGGACATTATCATAAATGTTGTAATATCTATAATAGCTATTGTTGACATTGTCCCAGATGATTCAAAAGTCAATGTTAGGACATGTTATATACTATATGATGTTTTTGATCTTGTCCTCCCCATTCTTGCTTTTGTTGTTTCCTAATAAAAACAGTAATAAATAATTAAAATCTTGATCTAATTATTAAATTAATTCTAAACTTGAATTTTATACTTGTAACTTTTCACAAGTTATGACTCGTCTAGTCACTAGGGGTTTAAGAGCCTCACCTCATAACGTCCCATATTCGTGGACTATCTCTTTCTTTTATTTGATTTTAATATTGGTATGAAACAATAGTACAATTTGCTTCAACATAACATGTAGTCTACATATATAAAAGAAATAAAATTATCAAGATATACAATTAATATATAAACAAATAATGTTGAAACTATTATGTGAACTTACAGTCAAACCGATTGGGCCTTCAGTTGAAGCTTGTTGCGATACAACTTTCATTGAGCATGTTTTTCCTTTTTTGTTATATCCTTGTTAGAGGCATGTTTGACAAATTATTTTCATCCCTCTCCTTGATAAGTTATTGCCTGTAGTAGTAGAAATCTCCCGAATCTCCTTTCTTTCTTTTTCAACCTACCTGTCATTTTTTTTATTACATTAGGTATCCTGTCTTAGCCAGACTAATCCTAAGTCCCTACGACTCCACCCCAAGAGCTTAGAGAATGTAAATCTGGAACCCCAAGATCCCTCAGGTTCCTACGTAGCCTATATACTTCTGCGCACAAGGAGTCGTCACGTACTTGATTGGTCAATTGATGATTGATCACTGGCTCCCTCTGCTCAACATCAGGTTCCCATTAGCCATCGGGTTTCCTAATAGCTCCAACTCCCACACTGCCGCTGGAAGCGAGGCATCCGTAATTGATTCGATCAAGGAGCTGTGCCCAGGGGCTAGAGGATTATCAATAGGAACATGCCTATTTCTCCTCATTTGGCGTGACTCGAACTCAAGACCTCCTATAGAGGAGAGTCTTAAGTGAGGAATATGGACCAATTGGTGGTAATGGTGGCTCATGTTGAGTTTTAGGCCAAAATTTCTCTCCTTAAATTGGCTTCATCATATATTGATAAGCTTGTAAATACTTATCCTTTAAAAACCAATGTGATACATATTTTTCAAGAAGCTCATTATTGTAGTTGATGGTAGCAATATCAAGTGAACATGGAATTCTTGAAACATATCAACTTCTACCTACATGTCCTATATATTAAATTCACAATATGCTTAACCCTTTTTTGCATTACTTAAAATGCCCCAACAGCATTCCAAATTTATTAAGGTTAAGGAGCTAGAATCCTCAAGGCTTTCACATTCATTTTTTGTTTCAAAACTTGGTTCCACAAGCCTATCATATTCACTTTTTATTCAAATTTGATTAAGGATTAAGAGCTAGATTCCTCAGGCATGTGATCATTAGGTTTAAATTCTAAAAAATTTACTAAGGCACATAAGTAGACTCCTCATAACTATTGCGTTTGTTTTTTTTTTAAAAATTGGTTATAGCATTGAAGATGTACTCCATATGCATGTGATGTTCATTTTTTGTTCCATAGTGATTAATTCATTTGAGTTAAACTTCTTACGCCTAAGATTATCAGGTTAGAAACATTCCAAATTTGTGAAAGTTCATGAGCTAGACTCTTCCAGGTAGTCATGTTCTTTTTTTTCCTTAAAATTTGGTTAAGAAATTAGAGATGTACTCCACAGGCCTATCAAATTCTTCTTTTAATCAAAATTAATTAACACATTAGAGCTAGACTCTGTATGTCTGTCATATTCATCTTTTGTTCAATATTGATTAAGTAACTAGAGCTAGACTTCACATGCCTAATAAGACATTTACACATACTAGATAAGAGTTATTCAGTGATAAAAGCAAGTCTAAAAAATTAATAAAAGAAAAGTTTTACAAATAAAAGCATAAATGGATTAAATTCCTTCAATCATCTATGCATTTGTACCCCCAATAAAAAAGGAAACGAAACCAAGGGCCTAGATCGAGAGAGGTGCATTATTGAAGGAAGCAAGGTTTGTACTGTCAAGGATAGGTGATGCTCCACTAGTGGGGCTAGTGACCTTATCCTCTCTATTAATGCTACAAAACTTATTACGACTTTTGATTTAAGTAGGCTTAGGCTCACCAAGCACATCAATAATATCCATATTTATAAAGGTTGCACTTATGATATTTATTCAAACTTCGAGCCCTAGGGGCTGTGTGAAAGAGACAGCAGTTGACATTTATTCAAACTGGGCGAAATTGATTCTATTCTTAAATTCTTTCTAATAATTTAAAAAGAAGCAAAGATCTCTTAGAAAAGATATAGAACCTGCACCTGACTAACGTGGACGCAACAACCTTTTGAGAACATGATAACGTACAGAAACATTGTTCTTTATTGTTGTACAGTCTTAAGAAGAAGAAAAATTGCAGGTGAAGCCAACACCCCGGTTGAAATTCTGTGAAATATGTAAATTTGGAAAGTACAGCAAAAATTTGCACAATTTCCATATAACACCAGAGAAAGGATTGAAGTCCTTCAAAATCATTGAGATTGATCACAATTAAGCGGTTCACTAATCTCAAGAAGTTCATTGCAGAGCCCAGTGAAAACAGAGGACTCAGTTTCCACTGGTCTGAACTTGATGAGAGCTGATGGAACCAAGTCTTCTTCTTCCAGTGTTCTGGCTCTCTCCCCTGGTGCTGGAGAATGAGGAATTACCCTTCGCTTAACCATAACTGGATCTAACAGCTCAAACTCCAAACCTGGATCTTTTAGAGCTGAGCTCACGAACTAACAACAAAGTTGAAGTGTATAAGGTTCTAATAGCAAAGCAACATGAAACACAGAAACCGCAAGATGAGAATAACATTCTTTTAAGAAGCTCAAGAAGCTTCTGCAAAACTAGGAATACTAACAGCAGTAAGTTATGGTCACTCGTAACAAAGTGGATAAAAATTGCAAGCACACCATAGTTACCCTTCTCAGGAAATGCGAATTCCAGCAACATAAGAGAAATAAAGCAACACAAGTAAAAAGCTGTTGGCATGGTAATAAATAATTTTCTAGAATCAAGTGATGAGTTTTACAGACAATTAGCAGATTTTTTCAAGGAAGATGAGATTTTATGGGAGAGTAAATAAGAGCTGATCAGGTGACACACCCAAAAACAAGGTACAAGATGTCATTCGAAAGGCCTGTTTTATGATAACTCGCATTAGTTAGAAAATACTGTCCAAACCAATAAAGAAGTTTTAAGACTGTTTTAGCAAATCTACACAGAGATAGTTGATGAATAATCAGCTGCCATCCACTCAAAACTTCATCCAAGCTCAGTTTTATGAGAGCTAGAAATAGAAAAGCCTTTCTGATTTTCCTTTTGATCTATTGCCTCTTAGGTCACAAGAAAACAATAAAAGCAACAACAGTAAATTACGATAAGAGATTGGTCATTGGTCTAGTTATTAGAACTACTAATGTCTTGAACAACTTGTCATTTAACCCTTTAACGTTGTGCTTACACTTCAATTTAAAGCAACACAAAGGCTAACCTCATAGAGAGCAGTAGTTGGTTCCCATGGACCAAAGACACCTTGAAGCACCACCCCGTCAGGAAATTGAATTCGTATCATTGTCCTCAGGTATCTTTTCCTGGAAGCTTTGGCCTGTTTTTCCTTAAATGACTTAGGGATCAAAAGCTGAGAATCGGCAATCTTTTTTTTTCTCATATCAGCTTCTCTTTTGATCTCATCAAGTGATAGATTGTAAAATGAATCTGGCAGCTCAATTTTTGCAGCTATACTCTCGGGGACAGAAAAGAATACGCGAATCTAGAAAAATCAAATGATTGTCATCAAAAAAAATCTGGAAGAGGGTTGATGAAAGATAGTCCAAGCAACATTCTAAAAGAACTACTAATCAGGAAGATAAACTAGACACTCGCACCAGGCCACTTTGGCATTATAGGATAGGAATCTGACAATTTTCTTTTTCCATCTGCTTTAGTTTAAATAATGAAACAGATGTTAAATCAATAGAATCACCAACTGTTAAACTCTTTCAAATCCATGAACTCACTGTGCCTAATCCATCAACTGCATCTTATCTATATATAAGTGAGCCTCTTTCAACTTATGAAGAAAAGGAACAGGTGTCGTTTATCACCAAGAAAATTCCCATTTTGCGACAATTATTAAATTTGATATCCAAACATGGCATACATGTTTCAAATATGTTAGAAGACTTTAAAACGACAGGTATTCAGAATCTGATCTCTTTCGGATATTTCTTTAAACCATATTCTGTTTTTAACTTGTTATCAAATGGTAATATTCATTGGCTCAAAATGATTGACATAACTAGTCATGTTAGGAATTAACAAGGAGCAGCCAAATTCGATATAGGGACAACAAGAAAGTGATAGTGTCCATCCATCATAAAAATAATAAGAATGAAAATCCATAACTTTCTCTCTTCATTTTTATTCCTCTTCTTTAGATCATCAGTTTGATTAAAAAAGTAATTACGTCCTACTTCTTTGAAATTGCATAAGAAATGTCAGATTCCATATCAAAGCCTAAAAGTAACCAACTGCATGCAAAACCTGAGTTCCAAGTTCCACATACTTGAATTCCGAACTAGGAGTCAAACAAGTCCCTCATAGTTTTGAATGGAGGAAATTATGTAGAAACTACTTCGTGTCCATCTTAAGAGCTCCAATATTGATTGTGGAACTTCTGTCTTTAGGTTTTGAAAAGACAATTGTCGCCATCAAATACTTCAGTTTGAATCACTTTTGTAATGTGAAAAATGATATAATGTCAAGTAAACAGCATCCCTAACCTACCCTCTTTTTACATCATGTTTGACAAACGCATTTCACATTAAACCCCATACAACTCCAAGATTTATAAATCAGACACCAACTAAGTAATATTAATCTCCAGACCTGAAATCTGTCAACGAATTACTTCTCATTTCTCATAATGACAAGAGATTGGGGCTAAATTGGTATCAGTAGGAGCAAGATGAGATGAATAAGCATTATATTGCTTTCAAGTTCAAGTAACCTAAGTTTGGCATAAATCATACACAAAATACTTAAAGAATCAAGACAATGCAAGTTAAAATATGGTGAGAGAGAGAGAGTAACAATATCATCATGTTTTCTTCATCAAACACTACCAAAGAATCAACCTACCTGCCTATCGATCTTCTTTGTTTCAATTGGTTCTCTTGTCTCTGATGAAGCATTGGACATCTTACTTTCTTCTGTCTTTGATGATTCCTCTACCTTTCTAGGCTCTAACAAACTTATCACCTTATTAATCATACTACTCTTTTCCTCAGCTCCCTCCATAATTGCCCACATTTCTGCATTTTCCTCCTTCAATTCAAACCCAACAAATTCCAACAACTCAACGCCTCCAGCAACCTCAGCCACGACCTCTTTAATCTTAGGATTTGCCATTCTGATTCTCCTAAACTTTGCATTTTGAGGCTCCTTAACAATATTCCTCAAAAGTCGAAGTATGACCTCCACAGATCCCTCCGGTGGCTTGCTCGAGAGGTAAGTCCCAACACGAGTCTCCAATTCAATCGTAGAAATATCTTCAACGACGTTACCTTCAAAATCAACACCTTTTTCATTTGAACTGCTCTTCCTGTTATCATTGAGACAACTTTCAACATGCTCAGAGACCTCTTCTTCTGATCCAAACGCCCGCTTGCAAATTGGGCATTCATAAACATTCAACGAATACCCATTCTGAGATCTTTTTCCAGAGGTTATCAAAGAGTTAAAAGGGTCGAACCCATCAGAGGGTTTATTCTGTGTAATCGAGTTGTCGACAGTAATGGGCCTGCTTTGATCGGAACTGAGACTTTTCTGAGGCAAAGGCTTGGAATTTGAAGAGGAATTAAGCGAAGCAGATGTGAAGGTGTTCGAATTCGGTCGTGTATTAGCGGGCTGAGAATAACGAGCAAGAATCGGATTAACAGGTGCTGAAGATGATGAGGATGAAGAAGAATCAGCACCACCCAAGACTCGACCTTGGCCTTTGAATTTAGCAGACGAAGAAGAAGACAACTGGGTATTCATCTTTTTTATAAAACCCTTGAATTTGTCTTTCACGTCGTCCATTTTTTGATCCTGTCACACAAACAAGAATACCAAATACTACAATACAATCGAACCTCAACAGGAAACCAAATTTCAAGATTTCCAGGTTGATAGCTAATCAAAGTCTCACTACGTCCCAACGTACACGGCGTGACATTCAACGCGGCAAGGCAGGAGAGTTGTCGCACGGAATGGACCCACTCTTTTATTATTCAGTTCAGTTTATGCTCCGATAAACCAACCAAATTAAAAAATAAAAATTAGAGTAAATTATGTACTTAAAATTAGACGTTTGAATTTTTAATAGTTTTATAAATTAATTTTGCATTAAATTAGAAGCTTTTCAAACAAACTTTAACATTTAAAATGTAATATTAAAAGAAAATCTCTTTTATAAAATGAGAATAAGCATTTTTAAGTTATATCCAAGCGCAATATAAAAAAGTAATATGATATTTATTTTGGTTCCAAGGTATTTTGTTAAAACAAAGGAAAAATGGAGGAAAGTTATGTACGGGAAAGTTGATATGAGCTTATTGTAACATAGTCTGACAATTGAAGTCTCTTGCAATGCCTTCTTTGATATCTGTCAGTTGCTCCAACTAACTTTTTGCCGTTATTTTGCGAAGGAGAGTGAACCAATATATAGGCTCCTGTGATTGGAACTGATTTCCAAGGGTGTTACGAAGATCAACTAGGTGTGAAGCGCGTAGGAGACAACTTTAGGATAAGACCAAAATGGATATAGTAGGTTAGAGTATCTCAAAAGATGCTTTAACAGATTTGCTTACTAGTTCCTAGATGGAGAGCCTTTCAATCTCAACAGTTGAGATGGGTTAACCTCGACCTTTATTGACCGTTATATAAGTCCAGAAAGGTGGATTGTGCGAAGCTAACCTGATTTAAGCAGAGATGTCTGATAAAGAATATCAAGCATGCATGCAGTTTCTTTCTTTTATACCTTGCCTGTTTTCTGTCTTATTGTAACCATGAATATGAATTAAAATGATCGTTAGCATAAAGGCTGCTAATGACAAGAGATTGGTGGCTTCTTCTTTTTATGAACACAAGCTTGCTGATTTTCCCTTATTTAACACGACCTCAATCATGGCTACTGAGATCACACTTGAGATTGTAGCATAACGCACTATTGGTCTAGGATATAAGTTCTATTATTGAATTTTTAATATAGGCAGAATGTAGAGTCCACTAACAAGAATTGAGCTTGAGTCAACCATTGTCCAAATAACTAGAATTAGTTGTTTGGATAGTTAACCCTTACCACTTATAAACCCTTTAACATTTTCATGTCTAGGCAAATATGAGACACTTTAACACTCCCCCTCAAGTGCAACTGGGGCTGAACATCTAGTTGTCACTTGAAATATACGTAGTGGTAACCGGACCGGGCCGTTGGGACTGGACATTCAGACGAACATCCAGGAATTAATAATCCGGACCAAAACTGCTCTGATACTATATTGAATTTTTTTTAAAATATGGGCAGAGTATAGAGTCCACTAACAAGAATTGGACTTGGGTCAACTATTGTCCAAGTAACTAGAACTAGTTGTTTGGATAGTTAACCCTTACCACTTATAAACCTTTTAACATTTTCATGTCTAGGCAATATGGGACACTCTAACAGCAATATATAACATTAGACCTCTAAATAGATATAGTTAGAGAGATTGAGTATCTTTCACACTTATCATTAGTAATAGGATCTAAATACCTTCCAAGAGGCCATAAGTAATTATGAGAAGGATATATAGATGACAGTTATGGTGAAGGACGTGAAGTCTTCGTATAAAAAGAGAAAAAGTAAACTAATGCAGCTTCCTAAAAGAAAGAGGCCCATAAAATACATATGGGTATAGAAGAGGAAGTCAACGGTAGAATAAAAAGGCAAAAAAGTTAAAAGAACACAGAGGAATTGATTAAGATGAAAATTTCTCTTTATTAGTTCAACGTAATTACTTAAGGATTTTGACGACATTAATAGCTAGTTTGCATATGCATTTAGAGCAGGTGACCCTTAAGGGGTATGGCTCGATGGTTGAAAGCGGAGCTTGGCTTCGGTTAGGTCTTAAGTTCGATTCCATGCTAGCCTCTCTTGTAAGAGCTTGGGGTAGCCGAAGTTTTACCTGTAGGTGGAGAACTAGTTTAGCCCTCGACGATGAGGTGTGCCCGCTTGGCCCACCTATGAAGTTTCCTCGAATCCAAAAATAAATAAATAAAATTAGAGCAGGTGCATATAACGACAGCTTTTTTTTATGATGAATTGGAATAGCCAATTTACATATAGCCTAAAGCGTTTATTCAACTTGAAAATGAGCTTCTAGTATGTAGAATATGTTTGCTTTTGTTAAAAGATAACAAGCTTTCAATTTTCCCAATTAGACTGCTAATTTTTCCAATTTCTTATTTACATCATGACAGTTGACAAATTATTTTGTAATTTTATAAATTTAAAAATTATTTTGTAATTTTAAAAAATGATCTAAAACATTATAATGGTATTGACTAGCACTAATATTATACCATGATAAAACTAAAATGTTATTGAATCTAGTACGATATTTGCAAGATTGCTCCATACATATCTATGACCTCGACTACAACCATGTTCAGTTCTACATATAAATTGTCTTTTTCCACTTTGCTCTATGTAATTATTTTTTGATTATAAGGACAACTTTGCTAATAAAGTTTGTTCAATTGGTACATCTTTTTTTTTTTCCGTGATCCATCCTTTCTTCACAAACTTGTAAAGATCCACTTATCTCATCTATGTTCATATTGCTCACATCTTTAGATTCTTCAATAATTGTTACCATATAATTAAATTTTGAGTCGAGAGATCGTAGTACCTTCTCCATAAGTTAAACATATTTCATGTTTTCACCGAGCCTATTTATTTGATTCATTACTATTAACACTCTTGTGAAGTACTATAAAATTGATTCTGAATCCTTAATTAAGAATATCTCCAACTCGATTATTAGAATTTGAAGTCGCACCTTCTTCATCTTATCAACTCCTGTCACCAAATTCTAAAGAGTTTGGACGTCTTCTTTAATGTAGTCTCGTTAACTATTTTCTTAAACATTTCTTCATCTAAACCTCGATGGATGATCGTAAGTGCAATTTGATCTTTTTTTCTTTTGCTTCTCCGAGGCTTCTTTTTCATCTCAAGCAATGTTACGAATACCGTACCGGGCTTGGTACCGGATTAGGCTCTGAAACGGAACTGTACCGGTACCGATCGGTA
>JANKOE010000204.1:13989934-14006753 GCA_026284465.1 Erythroxylum citrifolium
GTTTTTTATAAACGGAGCCTGGATAGTTTATTGGTCTAAATAAACCAACCATAAATTATTCTAATTGATAATATTATTTTAATTTGGATACCCCCAAAGTATAGATCTAATTGTACTTCATTGTACTTCACGCTCCAAATTTTGGATAATTTAATCAAACTTTTTTTGGGCGAAATAGAGGATATCCCGATCGGGAGAGAGAACGGGAAAATTTTGTATGACCCAATATATCTTACTAGTCGCACTATATGTCAATCCAAATGGAATCGTCTTCCTCAAGATTTCAAAAAGGGACTTTTGGAACACCAATAGGCATAAAATTGAAATGAAAGGCAAAAAAGGAAGTAGTTTAGTTCACCTTGATAGGAACATTTCACTTTGATGAACTTCTTGATCCAAACTGCTTCCTTTGTCACCTCTCCAAGTTCATTGATGAACTTCTTGATCCAAACTGCTTCCTTTGTCACCTCTGACACTGAAATGTACTCTGCTTTAGCTGTTGAATCTGCAATGGTTGGTTGTTTGGAACTTTTCCAACTTACCACACCACTATTTATTATGAAGATGTACCCTGATTGTGATATATTATCATCGGGATCTGGCTAGAAACTGGCATCTGAATATCCTTCAACTCTCAATTTAACTCCTCCATAAACCAAGAAAACATCTTTAGCTCTTCTCAAGTACTTTAAGATGTTTTTTCACAACTTTCTAGTGACACTCACCTTGATTGACTTGAAACCTGCTCCTTATGCTCAAAGCATAAGAGACATCTATTATAGTATATAGCATAACATACATGATTGACCTAATTGCCGAAGCTTATCAAATACAATCCATTTTATCTCTCTCCTCTTGTGTCTTTGGACACTTACTCTGTTAGAGACTAATCCCATGTGACATGGGTAAGAGTCCCCTCTTGAAATTCTACATGATAAACTTCTTTAGTACTTTGCCTATGTATGTGGATTGGGATAACCCAATCAACCTCTTTGATATCTATCCTTATAGATCTTTATTCCCAGAATATAGATTGCTTCTCTCATATCCTTTATGGAGAAATTATTGGATAAACAAATCTTTGTGAACTAAAGCACAGGTATGCAGTTTTCAATTAACAATATGTCATCCATATATAATACTAAGAAAATGATTGCATTCCCACTAACCTTCTAATAAACATATGGTTCATCTATATTTTTTATAAAATCAAACTCTTTGTCATCAAAACGGATGTTCCAACTCCGTGACACTTACTTAAGTCCATAAATAGACTTTTACAACTTGCATATTTGAGTGGAAAATCTCTTTGATTCAAAACCTTCAGGTTGTGTCATATACACATCCTCCTACAAATTCCCATTGAGAAATGTTATCTTGACATCCATCTCCCATATTTTTTAATCATGATATGCAACTGTGGCCAACAAGATCCTTATGGATTTTAGCATAGCTACTGGCAAAAAGGTTTCATCAAAATCAGCTCCTTATTTTTGTTTGTAACCTTTAGCCACTAACCTCGCTTTGTACGTATGTACATTACCATCCATATCAGTTTTTCTCTTAAAAATCCATTTGCATCCAATAGGTATAATACCATTAGGTGCATTGATCGGGTGTTGATGTTTGTATTTTTAATAATACCCTCGATAATCTGCAATCACACAGTTCGTTAGCATAGTACCGAAGGTGTTGATCCCATGAGAATATCTGAAAATCCCTTGAAACTTGACATTGTTGAGTGTTTACGCATCTGCCTAACGTAGGTCAAGATCGTGGGCCACATCCGAGCCTTCTATCACGATCGTGGCATGTAGGCCACCATCATGAGCCGTGTCCTGGTCTTCTGTCATGATCGTGGCATGTGGGCTATGATCGTGGCTTGTTGTGCCATGATCGTAAGCTATTGTTTTGGCTTGAATGTCTCTAAAACTTCTCCGTTCTTTGGGGTCAACCCTAAAACACTAACAAACACATCAAGGTATCTCAAAAACATAATGTTTAGGCTCAAAGACTTGTACTAACCTATAAAACACTTAAAATAAAAATAATTACCAAACTAACACAGTTCTAACCTAAACACATACTAAATGATTAAATTAATAGCTAAACACATATCAAACTAAGCCTTAAAATTTGATGCAATTTACACTTATCAACATCCCCATACTTAAATGTTTGCTTGTCCTTAAGCAAACAAAACAAAAACACACAAATATCACAAAGCACACAATGTAGTAATGAGACAATGGCTTCATCTTCATGAAATAAATTTAACTTTAAACACAACCATTCAAGTTATTTCAAATCATTAACATGCAAAATCTGCATTTAGGGGCTCTAGATTAAACATATATATTAATCAAAATACAAATGTCAATTTACTCACCCTTTTTAATTGTACACACACATTCAAACTCTATAACTACTCCTAAGTACATTTTCATGAAAAGTCAAGCTATTTACAAGTTCGGTAGGTTTTATTAGAAAACATTTTTATTTAATTTTTTGTAGACATGGACCTAGTCTTTTACTCGAAGGCAAACATTGGTAATGAATGTCAATTTGGTTACTTGACTAAGTCATGTTTTTATTAAGTTGCTTAGTTGAAACGTCATTATAGCCTTTTGACATGGAGGCACACATTTGTGATGCATGTCGATATGGTTACTCAGTTACATCATATTCTCAACTGGCTACTAGCTTTATTCATAACCCGAAAACCAATGAAACATTTATTTATTTAAAATTAACAAACACAATTTTTTTTGCCTAACTTGTTGCTTAAGCTACTCGTTTTCATGAAAAAATATTAGCAAAGCTACTTTAGTCGAAAGACTGAAAATTATGAATGAATGTGACAATTTAGAGGGTGACAAACTAACATTAAATCTCAGTTAACTTTCATATTTAGCCAAAGAACCTAATTCACTAATTTTGCGAGTTAAGGACTCGTCACAGCCTAATAGACTATGTTCAAAATTAAACCAATTTCAATCCATCTAAGCCATTGACACATTGACACAATTCACAATATGTAACCTAACAAACTATCATACAATATGCAAAATTCACAATTAAAACTAAACACATAACCCTCCTCACACTTGAACAACACATTGTCCTCAATGTAAGAAGGAGGCACACAACACGCATGGAAAGAAGAAACATAAAATAAAATATTGGTTGGTATAGTAGCTTGATGTGAAATTTACATCTACCATACCATTTTTTATTACTACAGTAAAGTACTTATGCCATTGGAATTACCGATTTTTAATTTATTAACATATTGTGAAAAAATATTTTCATTTATTAATTTTACTACTATCCATATTATGTTGACATAAAACAAATTTTTATTATCTAAATATAACAAACAATAACAACACTTGGTATAAATTCCACTGTCAAGCAGAGTTTGAGAATATCTAAATATAAGGGTGTTTGGTTGACTGGAATGATTATTTCATTACTGATATATTTTTTATAATAGATTATTTTCTTCTTTGGTTGAAGAAAATACATATAATATATAATCCAAGCTATTTTTTTATTCCTTGAATTTGGAGAAAAAATAAACTTATCAAACTCTTATTTTTATTTATTCCAAGTGAGTTGAGAATAAAAATGAAGACATGTTAGGACAAAAATTTGGTAAAAAATTACGTGGATTAAGTTTGGAATCTCACATGATTTCACTCTTTCATTCTCTCTCTCCCTCTATAGGTGCGACTCTTCTCTTTCTGTCACTCGTTTTATCATTAATCTTCTTTTATTACTTGACCGATGTGTTTCATTTCTTTCACTCTCCTTCTATCTCTCGCTGATGTTATTTCTTTAGTTAGTATCAAAACTTTTCCTTTGGACACTTCTCGCTGTATCATTTCCCGTATCTACATTTTCTCTTGTAAAAGTTGCTTTTGTAAATTTTATTATTGTTTGTTTGGACAAATTACGAAAATGTCTTTGCCCCTTATCCTCGTCATAGTTTCGATTTTGAATTTTGCTTTAGCTTCCTTGTAGGTGGGGGAGGTGATAATGTGCTTTGGGATAATACCCATAAGGTATAAAAATGACAAAATTTCCATTACAGACTATAGGGCTGTGAGTGACGGGAAGACACTGAATGCAAAATCGTTCAGGGAGGCCATTTATAGGATTCAACACCTAAGGAGGAGAGAGGGTACCCCACTTTACTGTTGGATTAAATCGGGTTAGATCACTAACCTTGATACGGAAGCGAATTAATCTTTATGTCGCTTTCTGCCCAAGTGATTCCAATCACCGTCACGAACACAGTCTCCTCAGTGGCTACTAGAGTCACTGTAAGGATTACGCCTCAAATCTTGATCACTTAGATGGTCAATATGTGAGAGGACTGGTATATTGAGAGACTTTAGGGCTTTTCTTTTTAGAAAGCCATCACATTCTTCAGTCTCATTTAATCCATTTAAAAAGGGTTTTCCCCTATAGTTATATTCTCAACTGCTCCCAAATAAATAAGAGAGTATCTAGGCACTCAATCAACCAATCCTTAAGTGGTTGTTGTGGCTGTTACAAAAAATGCAACATCTCCCACTCGGCCACATAAGCCATGTCTGTCACAAAGCAGATTCATACCAATCTATTTCTCACGTTTCATACAAGAAATGAGGTGTGTAGCCAAAAATTAACTAGTAGTGTTATATTAAGTCAACATCTAACTAACATAATACTTTCATAATAACAATGCCCCAAATCATCCGAGATTATCACCAATAAAATACTTCCCTTTATGCTATAACGATATTATTTGATTATATATACTATATAATCGCCCGGGTTTATATGATGAAGGGGGAAGGATTCTTCCTTAGACACATGTGGTATTCCATCTTAGCTTGATTGCTTTCCTAATACATTTTGCTGGACCGTATATATGTTAGCCCTTGAAAAATATATTAAAGTAGCGACACCAAAGCCTTGATTTATAACACAGTTCTGATTCAAAGGGCATCATACAGACATAAATGTCTATAGGTCACACAGTGACAAAAAAAGGAAGCTAATTGTCTCTTGATAAAAGGTCGTTATATAGCACACACAATATGACATATGTGTCATGGTATAGCTCCCACTATCTGGGATACGTCACTATTATATACCATGCAAATCACAAGTCTAGATCTTACCAAAAATCTAACCTGGGCCACTTGATCAACACACTCAGTGCTTGACCTGACACTCGTGAATCGGCTAAAGGCTTTGATGTGAAATAGTGTACTTCACAATTGACTCATCAGAGTTTCATCTTAAACTTACTAAGGCGACTATATAGTTCAATCACTAACCATCCATATAACATAAATATGGAGATAACCCAATATTATATACACTCAGTGTTAATACGGTTAAGTCTCATCCCATATGCTGCTTAAGCATCAGAGCGATTACCCGTATGACAAGGTCAATCATAAGCCTGGTGACGGTTTAATGTGCCTAATCGTACAATTGTATACCAATGACCATTTAGAGGAGAAAAAAATCAAAATATATTCCATAAATGTTTAATACAAAAGGGGGAAAATTATGTCCATCACAAGAACAAGATTGATCTAAACAAGTAAACCCTACGCAAACCTAGACTCATCACATGATCTTTGAAAGAATATCCAGGTATAGGCTTAGTCATGGGATCAAACCTTGATGTATGCCATTTTATGTACAAGGCCAGACATATGCTTTGTTGTTAGCCTGGTAAGTCACTTCCAGAGTAACCTTAGACTTGCTCATTGGCAAACCGTCAAGCGAATCTTGCGCTACCTTCATGGTACAAGTAACCTATTCCTCTGCTACTAGGGCAGAGACTTAAGGTTAAGAGGATATTCAGATGCTAATTGGGGTAGTGACCAAGATGAGTCCAAGTTAACCTCAGGATATGCCTTTGTCCTTAGTAGAGGGGCCATATCATGGTGCAGTAAAAAGTAAGACTGCATTGCTTTGTCGACTATAAAAGCAGAGCACATTGCTAGTTATCTCGTTGTGCAAGAGGCAATTTGGTTGAGAAGCTTACTTCAGGCTCTCAACCTCACTCTGAGAGTTGATGAGCCTGTTGAAATGCTCTGTGACAACACTGCTGCTATCCAGTATGCAAAGGATCTAAAATTCCATGGAAAGGCCAAACATATCAAAAGGCGTTATCAAGCTTCCTATGGCACTTGCATAAGGAACCATGCTCATTTTCTTCTTATCTTTATCTGTTTTTGGGCATTTATCAAGGCTTAAGGTTAGACTCTTCTCAACCGAAGTGTCAATAGGTTTAGAATAGTGCATTCTAAAATGTTCCAAGACTTTGTTGATGTATGCTTTTTGACACAAACCAAGAAGCTTCTTGGGACGATTTCTCACTATTTTCGTGCCTAGAACATACCTAGCTTCACACATACCCTTCATCTCAAAGACAGAGGATAGCCACTGTTTAGTGGCATTAATCATCTCCAAGTTGTTTAAAGCCAATAGTATGTCATCAACGTACAAGGAGAGAAACATAATTCCTTTTGTAGTTTTCTTGACATACACCCAATGGTCTTCATCTACTATGAACCAGCCAAACAAAGTAATGGCTTCATGGAATCTGAAGTACCATGCTCTAGAAGATTACTTAAGACCATATATTGATCTCTTAAACGACAAACTTTGTCCTCTTGACCTTTTGAGACAAACCCAATAGGTTGATTCATATATATCTCTTCCTCAAGACTACCATTAAGGAAAGCAGTCTTTACATCTATTTGAAATAACTCTAAGTCCAAATGGGCAACTAGGGCTAGAAGTAGGCGAATTGAGGAAAATCTTACCACAGGGAAAAACATTCCCTCATAGTCTATTCCCACAATTTGGGTAAAACCTTTTGCTACCAATCGGGTTTTGAATTTTTCAATTAACCCATCTACTCTACATTTAATCTTAAAAACCTACTTGTTTCCAATTGATTTACGCTCGGGTGGAAGATCAACAAGTTCCCAAACCTTATTTCTTGCCATCGAGTCCATCTCATCCTTCATGGCATCTATCCATTCTTGATAATTTGGTGAATCAACGACCTCTTGAAAAGAGGTAAGTTTTTATATTTTCAAAGGGGTGCATATGAAAATTTCCTCATCGATTTGGAAAAGAAGTCAAGGAATTCTTCTACGCTCACTCCTTCTAATACAAGGACCCTCGTCGTTTGCTTGTTCAGATGGAGAATCTATCCCATTTTCCCTCTGAGGCGTGGGATTCTGAACATTTGGACCAACGTCATGTTCATGGACTAATGGTTGAGCGCTAATCTCATCCTCAGTTTGATTATCATCAACAAACAAGTTTCCACCTTCTAAGGTGGTAGGACTACTCAAACCATCTACTTCACTTGGAGGAGCTGTGGTATTATCTTTAGTGATATTGTGAATTCTTAAATCCCCCACCTCACCAACAGATAATTGCAGATCTTGTCGCAACTTATACAAAACAAGGTCCTTTTTTATTTCATCGATACTTGGAAACTCATTCCAAGAAATTCGACATTACGGGAGTCAATTTTAGTCATGCCATTATTTGGGTGTTCGTCGAACATCACATACCCTTTGAAATGTTCGGGGTACCTAATGAACACCATTTTAGTAGCTTTTGGACCAAGTTTTTCATGTTTATAGGTTAGGTTGTGCACATAGCCAGTCGAACTCCATGAGTGCAAATGGTCCAAAAATGGCTTTCTTCTATTCCATAACTCATATGGAGTGGTGGATATACTCTTACCCGGCACACGATTAAGTATATAGGCCACCGTAAGCAACGCATCTGCCAAAAAATTAACCATAGCAAGTAAAGATAGATTGCTTTGTTCTGCAACACCATTTTGTTGTGGAGTATGAGAAATCGTGAGTTGTCTACATATACCCTTTTCCTCACAAAACTCTTTGAACAAATCAGATAGATATTCACATCCATGATCGGTTCGGAGAGTCTTAATGCTTCGCTCCGTTTGGGTTTCAACTTCCGCTACAAAGTGTTTAAACACATCGAGTGCTTCATGACAGTGAGATAGTAGGTACACATACCCACATCGTGAATGATCATCAATTAATGTGAGGAAATACATAGCACCATGATGAGCTTTGACATTCAAAGGCCCGCATATGTCCGAATGGACTATTTCGAGCTAGTCTTTTACTCGAAGGCAAACATTGGTAATGAATTTCTTAGCCAATATGACCAAGAAATTTGACATTACGGGAGTCAATTTTAGTTATGCCATTATTTGGGTGTTCTCCAAACATCACATACCCTTTGAAATGTTTGGGGTACCTAATGAACACCATTTCAGTAGCTTTTGGACCAAGTTTTCCATGTTTATGGGTTAGGTTGTGCACATAGCCAGCCGAACTCTATGAGTGCAAATGGTCCAAAACTGGCTTTCTTCCATTTCATAACTCATATGGAGTGGTGGATATACTCTTACTCGGCACACGATTAAGGATATAGGTCGCCGTAAGCAGTGCATCTACCTAAAACCTAACCATATCAAGTATAGTTTGATTGCTCCGTTCTGTAACACCATTTTGTTGTGGAGTATGAAGAATCGTGAGTTGTCTACGTATACCCTTTTCCTCACAAAACTCTTCGAACAAATCAAATAGATATTCACATCCACGATCGGTTTGGAGAGTCTTAACGCTTCGCTCTGTTTGGGTTTCAACTTTCGCTACAAAGCATTTAATCACATCGAGTGCTTCATGACAGTGAGATAGTAGGTACACTTACCCACATCGTGAATGATCATCAATTAATGTGAGGAAACACATAGCACCATGATGAGCTTTGACACTCAAAGGCCCGCATATGTCCGAATTGACTATTTCTAAGGGACTTGATGCTCTTAAGGCCTTACCAAAAGGCTTTATACTCACTTTGCTAGCCAAGCATGGCTCACACTTAGGTAACTTGACCTTAGTGGGCCGGTCTAAAAGACCTTCTTTAGCTAGTATGTTCATTCTATCTTGGCCAATATGACCAAGTCTAGCATGTCATTTAATAGATTCAGAATCAAGATCACAATTAACAACTAAGGCAAGCAATGAATTATTATAAATATCATCCAAATCAAGAACAAAGAAACCATCTCTTAAAGATCCATGGCCAAAAACATGACCATTATACAAAATCTCTAAGCAATTAAACTGAAAATTGAAACAGAATCCAAGTTTTAATAAAGAAATTACTGAAACTAAACAGCATCGCACCCTAGGTGCATAGAGAGTGTCATGAAGAAGTAACGTATTCCTTCCACCCAATTTGAGTTGATAGGTCCCAATTCCGAGGATGTCTTTCTCGATACCATTCCCTAAAGCGACAGATTTTGAACTTACCGAATATCGATGAAAGTCCACATAACCAGCTCGATCTCGAACTACATGCTTGATTGCTCTCGAATCTACAATCTAATTAGGAAAGTAGTTAACAACTAATGCATGGGAACAAATGTATAGTTCGATTGAATCAGTGAAAGTATGTGCCTTCTTCGGCTCAGGACAATCCCGAGCATTGTGACCTTTGTTTTCACAATTGTAACACTTCAGCTGTGTTACTTTATTCTCTCCATGACCCTTAACCTTTTTCTGCTTGACCACACCACCTTTTGGTCTAGAAGTTTGAGAAGGGCGTTTGCCTTTCGTAGGTTGTTTATCTCGATTGTTCTTATTGCCTTTAGGCTTTACCACTTTGGCAACAAGAGCAATATTGGAGTGACCAAGAACCTTCAAACGTTCTTCCTCCATTTTGAGGTGCCTTGAAATTTCTGAGAAAGTTTTGATGTTCTCACTATGAGTCATCAAGAGCTTAAAATTAGCCCAATGATCAGGTTTGCTTGGAATGGAATGAATCACATTAAGAACATGTTCTTCTTCAAAAATCTCATGCCCACTAGCTTTTAGATCCCGAGCCATTGCACTCAAAGTGTGGAGATGCTCGACTATAGTACGGCTTGAGTCAATCTCATATGGCATCCCTTTTAAGTGTAAGGTACGAAGCCTTGTAGCGGATGTCTGACCGTACATGATCTTGAGTTTTTCCCACATTTCTTTAGCAGTTTTGTAGGACTCAAATTCTCCAATGAGATTATCATGCATGCAATACAACATAGTAGAGCGTGCCTTATGATCCCATTTAAACCATTCCTTGTATGCGGTCAGAATTATTTGATATTGTTCATTATCAATATCTTTAGGCTCAGTCATGTCATTAGTCAAGGTTTTCAAAACCTTGCACTCATTAAGAAGATACTGAATCTTCCTATGCCAGATGTCATAATTAGTGTCATTCAGCTTTTTGGTGGTGGACAAATCACTAACTAAACTTTTCGTTGCCATATCTTAAAGTATATTAAAAAATAAGGACAATAGGGCATATATTCGAATAATTAAATTAACAAAAAAATCATCATTCATATCATAAGATCGAAAATTTCGCTAAGCTCATAATCATCACTTATGACATAAATTAGAAATTTTTATTATTTAATAATTATTCACATGAAACATATTCCAATATATATATACACACACATATCATATATTAAGCCAATTAACATAACCGATTCTTATGAAAAACATATTAACATTTTTTATTTTACATAAAAACAAATTTATATAACTCATAATAATTCATTTTATGTAAAAACACATTCATATATCATTAATGAATTAAATAAATTTAAAAATAATTTACATATTTGAAGAGATAAATAAATAAATGGACAGACCATTTAAAATTATTTCACATCAAATCAATTTAAAAAACAAATTTACTAAAACTCGAGTTGAAGGTAGGGGGGAATCAAATTACTTAAGTCCATCACGCATCCGCTGGTTGGCGAACGTTCAAAGAACCATTGAGCACTTCTGCGCATTTTTGCGGGTAGGGGGAGTCGAACTCACGACGTGGTACTTAAGACCTAAGCTCTGATACCACTGTTCTACCTAAAACTCGAGTTTATATATATATATTACACAACTGTCATAACCTTACCCTATCTTTTGCCTTTAAAGAAAAATGTTTTTATCTTCCTGCACAGCATTCCTTTTCTAAAAACGTTCTATCCTCTCTTAAAAGATGCTATAGGATCTGTCAAAAACAAATCAGAGAAAAATGGGCACACTAACCTTGCTCTAATACCACTGTTGGATTAAATCGGGTTAGATCACTAACCTTGATGCGGAAGCGAATTAATCTTTATGTCTCTTTCTGCCTACATGATTCCAGTCACGGTCACAAACACAATCTCCTTAGTGTAGGATCACGCCTCAAATCTTAATCACTCAGATGGTCAATATGTGAGAGGACTAGTATATTGAGAGACTTTAGGGCTTTTCCTTTTAGAAAACCATCACATTTTACAGTCTCATTTAATCCATTTAAATAGGGTTTTCTCCTTCAATTATTTTCTCAACTGCTCCCAAAAAAAATAGGAGAGCATCTAGGCACTCAATCAACCACTCCTGAAGTGGCTGTTGTGGCCATTACAAAATATGTAACAATATACCCCCTGGAGTGTTCTTAATTGGGAGCTTCAACCTCACCAATCACATAACTTTCTAACTAGCGAAAGGTGTTGTTATTAACTTATTCATGTCTTTGACTATTGAGGACTTCTCACTTTAGTACCTAGTCGTTGCTTTCTTCTTCTTAACTGTATTTGATTTTTTTCCTTATTTTCTTCTTCTCAACTATGTTTGATTTTTAAACCACAATTTTCAATCTAAATTTTATGTTTTTAAACTAAACATTGGTATTACATCATTATTAAAAAATTTAGGAATAAAACAAACTAAATAATACATATTATATATATTCCTCATATATTTTATTACTAAAGAATCACCATTATATTCCTTATCTATTTATACAGTTGAACTAAACACCTTGTAAAGTTTTATATTATATTACATATATATAATTTAACATATATATTAAATATAAGTGAAATTAAAATAAAAGATAAATAAAAAACTAGAAGCTTCATTATATAATATATTCACTCAAATTGCAATGGCTTTAATTTTTATTTGGTACGAATTTTTCTATCATTATGAAAGTATCATCATCATCATCATTCAAGTTTAATATTTGAATATTATGTCAATACTTTCTCATCTAATGTTATCTTCTAAATCACTCTAATTTATAAAACTTGGTTTCTCGTATACTTTCATGACATCAATATCAACAATAAAATTAAGGGTAGGTTATATTTTTAATAAATTAAATTTTTAAACATTTAATTAACAAAATTATATTTCTAGCTAACATTACAAATTTGAATAAACTTTTAAATTATTAATTATTAATATAAAAATATACTCATAAAATTAAAAAATAATTTTATCAAATAAAAAAGTTCGATAATAATATATTTAGCTATAATAAAAATTATTGAAAAAGAATTTTGATTATTGTCAAACATAAAATTCAAGTAAAAATCTTTTTTAAACGAAGTAAGATCTATCAAATAATGAAATATTATAATTTGAATTGAAAATATAGTTAGATGGCTTTAAAAAGGTGGAGAGGTAGTAGATTAATAATTTTTATAAGCAAAGAAAGTGTTAAAAGAGTTAATTAGTCACATAAAATGATTAGAGTAATTTATATATAAAAAAGATTTCTTTCTTTTTTACTTTGTTCCTTAAATTTTAAAGAATATCGACTGTCCCTTATTCTTAATTATTAATTTCAAGTAACTTTCTTATGTTAATCTATATTAAATATTTTTTATAGTTTATAAATTTATTGTTAGATTATCACATTAGCAAAATGATATTATTTAAGAAAAATTGACAAATTTTATTTAACCTGAAAAATATCTTGAGTACTTTGTTTTTGTTTAATTAATAATTTTTTCTTAAGTGACTTAATATAATATCTTTCTATATTCTATTTATTAAATTTAATCATTAAACATAAGAAGAAATTTGATAATTTTTAAATTTAAGATGTAAAACGAAAAAAAAAGGTTAAATCATCTTTTAAATTTTTAAATTGAAATGGAATCCCATATATGGTCGAGTCACGGGCCAACCATTCCGACCAGCTGGGCCGAGGGTCACACGGGCTGGGAGTCGGGCTGGGCTGAGCCATGAGCAGCCCGGGCCCGATCAATTGACATCGTACGGATGATCTCTACCGACAAGAGGTAACAGTGTTACGGCTTAAAATAAGCCTACGAAATTTGCTTAATTTGTATTAAATTGTTTCAAGTAGGCTTTGGGTTATGAGACCAAAACCTGCTAGCTATATATTCTACACGCCAAATAACCGTCAGCTAGTAATGTTTATGCAATTTTAGAACCAATGTGGGTAACGATGTTTACGCAATTTTAGAACTAATCACAATTTTTCTGTTATACGTTGATGGCCTAAGTTTCTTCACAAACCCTACTCGAACGGTACCAACTACCAAGTGTTTTAAAATATGGCTAAAAAGTAAACTAAACTTAAAGATCTCCGTCTAGAAGTAGAGTTTCAATGCTTGTGATAATTCTACCAAGGATTAAAGTAAGACTCCGAACAAATCATTATGACCGTCAGTAAGCTCTTTTAGGGTTAGTTTTATAACTTTTATTTACGTGTTTATTATATTTAAAAATGGATTATTTAAGTACTTAAAATTTACAAATAACGTTTTGCTATTAAATATAAGGTCACTAAGAACCTTAGAGGTGAAAGATTCAGTTCAAACCATAGCATTGTGATTATACTGCGACCCGTGTAATAATGTACGCTAAAAATTTTCCACTATTCTAAATTAGAGAACTCATTTGCAGCCCAGAACCAAGAAATCTGGCCTGACTACATCTCACCATTTAGTGGCTAAAACTCATGCGAATTATAGCAGTAATATCATGGCATAAAAGTTCCTTCGCCGATACCACATTTAAATATGACAGCACCCATATGTTTGCCTAAGAATGTGATCAACCCAGCCACTCTCATTTACAGTAAGGGGAAAAAAAAGAAAAAAAAGAGCAAAGAGCTTAATCCCATCTTTATCAGAAAGCAAATACCAAAAACAAATCATAACGACTCCTTTTACAGTACAGTGTACATTGGAACCTAAATTTCGAATGTTTTGAGTAACATGCTTGACAGATGAGAACGTCCACACAGACAAAGTCAACATTTCCTAAACGTATTCCATCTGACAAAGGTAAATAACAAGGACAGATTCCTGCACCTATCGAATCCTAGCATGAAATAAATCTTAACAAGAGCACCTGATCTATGGGCAGAACACTAGAGATCATGTCAAGTGCAGTCTATTAGACAGTAAGTGCTCCTGCTTAGACAAATAAAATCTCTTTTCTGAAGAAGATTATAGGATGAGCAACAGAACCAAAAAGTGCGAGTGCATTATGAAAAGACAATCACAGTACACCTTACTAGGCAACAGGGTGCCCACATCCATTTCTTACCAAGTCCTGGGCATCTTACTCAATCAGAATGATAACTACTTGTTCGGTATCAGTCTTACAGTAGAATTGAATTGAATTCCAAGGATTGAATAAATCCAGCTAGTTTGTAAATTTCAGTTTTTATGTGGTATATACTTTTAACGAAAAGAAGAATACAATTGAAAAGTTTTGTCAGCTAACTGTAACCAATTCGATTTGCAATTTACTTAACTATGGTCAACAATTAACCAATCAATATTTGATAATACTCAGAAAGTAATCATCTCTCAACCACGAGTCATCATTTGCTACTAATACTGAATCCATCATAGAATACACAAAACAAATCTCACAGATAATAGGAACAAACAAAATTCGTCCAAAGAAAGAACATAAGAATCCAGTAGCAGCACTTATCTCAAGCAGCAAAAAGTGGATACAGCCATCGCATCTTTAATCCTTATTCTTGAGCCTCTCCAAGCGCTGATTCAACTGGTCGATCCTAACCACCAAATTAGTGATGGAATAGAGCAGCCAGTAGAAGATAAGCGCCGCGGCGATCAAGAGCGCGTTCCTCTGGCTCTTCATGATGGACTTCTGATGGCGGAGGTGCTCCGACGGACTGCACGACTCCCCGTCGCAACTTGGCCGCGTCTCGTACTTCCAGTAGATGTCCATGAGGAGGAAGAGGCAGAAGGGAACCACCGAGAGGAATGGTTTCAGGAGGTTGCGCGTGACAGCGATCAGGCCCTTGCGGAGGCCGTCGAGGCCTGGGATTGTGAGGAGGAGCACCATGATCGCCTCCGCACCTGCGGCATAGCCTAGCACAACCCATTCCAACGCCATGTCGCTCTGATCAAAAGCTCGGAACCCTAGATCTGAATCGTTGATTTTTCAGTTTTTGGTTTTGTGCCTTTTCTTTTCTTAGGGACTAAGCACTTTGATTTTCGCGAAGAACGAGAATAAAGAGGACGAGAGATGGGGGATGAGACGAGGACGTGTTGACTGCCCTGAATCTAGACCGTAGGATTAGTGACCATCAAATGGACTTTGGGTTGGACCTTGACACCCTTGGATTTGTTTGAAAAGTTTAATATAGTGTCGCAAGTCCAAACAAGAGTAATTGGATCTAGCCCAGTATCTTGCTCAGGCCTTAACACTTAGTCATTAAGGAGTCAGTGTGGTTTGAATCCAAGATTTAATGCTCCAAGGAACCTCCTCTAATCACTTGAAAGTAACCCTAAGGGGCAATATGTAAATTTAAGATTGTTATGTCTGAGTTTAAGCCAAGTTTGTTTGGTATATGATACACCATCATTTATTGACAAGGCCAACTATCTAAGTTCATTTTCAGACCAAGGCTAAATCAATATATACAAATTCACAATGATCCAAATAATATAAAAATTATTCAACAAATAAAATCAATCTTTAGAAGCTAAATAAAGTAATGCTAATTTACAATTAAAATAATATCTATAAATTTAAGACTTTTGTATCTATGTCTCACAATTACAACTATCTTGAATTTTCATACTCCTCTTTGATCTTCTCACATGAAATCACATGTAATATAAAAGTATAAAGAACTATCCCAGGTGGCAGTTGGTTCACATAAGATAATGACAATAAAAATAAAAATAAATATAGTGAAGAATGAGAATGGATAAAATCATTATAATTATGATGGTTGGTTAAGAGGAAGGAATAATTACCATTACCATTGATAGTGGTTGGTTTGTTAAAAATATTGAGAAATAAAAATTTGTTAAATTTTTTAGAAATTAAATTGTATTAAAATTTTGTTTTACATCAAATCTTAATTAATTATATTCAATTGCTGAAAAGAGAATAATATAATTAAGTATATTTTAATTAAGTATATTTTAATTAATTAATTAATTATATTTTGATTCCTTAGGCAATAGATTGGTACATGTCCTAATCTAATACAAGATAATTTGTTATGACCAATCATCTCTCACCACACATCATGAAAATACAAATTAATATCCTTATTGCATAATAAATAGCATACATTAATCACAAACAAGTCAATCGTACATATAAAATAAGGCATTAAGTATCATGTAATTAACACACATTTAATATGAATAAAAAGTTTCAATTACATCAAGTTTGTCAAAAATCCCAACTTACTATATCCTTGTTTTAGGTTTTATGTAGTTCTTCTAAAATAAAGAAACTGAAGCATGCAAACAATTTGACTAGTGTTGTAAAACCGAAACTAAAACTTAAGAATATTTGGGAGATGAGAATTCTTCTTATATATTGGTATATCTTACATCAAGTTAACCCTTCTATTTATAGTACAAAATTTCTAATAAAAT